>JACEVL010000014.1:282500-285000 GCA_020284085.1 Aporrectodea caliginosa
TAATTATTGTTGTCGTGAGTGTGTACTTCTGAACTTCGTCAGGAGGAAAATATCACATGCAGCTATATTGTGAAGTATTGTCTTGAATTGCATTGTCTTGAATTGCATTGTCTTGAATTGCATTGTCTTAATTGCATCGTGTTGGATTGCATCGTGTTGGATTGCATTGTCTTGAATTGCATTGTCTTGAATTGCATTGTCTTGAATTGCATTGTGTTGCACCGTAGCATTGGAAGGACGAATACCTGACCTGGGAACCGGAGAAGTACGGAGGTCTACGGCGGATCATCGTTCCCCCTCAGATGATCTGGTTACCGGACTTCGGTCTGGAGAACAGGTAGACGTCATCGTCATTATCATCATCATCATCATCATCATCATCATGCAATAGTCCATCACAAGCTAATGACGAAACTGTAAAAACTCTGATCCTCGGGTCTCAGAACTCTCCCTGCTGCAACCACTGAGTACATACTCTAAGCTCATTATATTATATCAGATATAGATATAGTATTATAAGCCCACGTCTGCACCCAATGCCTGCAACAAGGTCTCCTGAAGACCCTTAGCTCACAGCCGATAGGTATAAATGTCAACCTCTTTATATAGTGTACCAATCGCGATCACGTAAAAAAAGGTGTCTGATTGTTACTTTTCCGTTGTTTATAATCATAATTAGCTTATAGTTCTCAATTTACAGTTAATTCTGCACAATATTGCTTTTCGCAGCTATTTGATATTATTTTACATCTCGTAATAATGTGATTGTCATGCAATTAATATGTCTTTCTTAAAACGAGCCATTCGCATATTGGCCCATGTAATTATTATCAACTGCAATTATCATTATCCTCCTCCTCCTCCTCCACCTCCTCCTCCTCCTCCTCCTCCTCCACCTCTTCCTCCTCCTCCTCCTCCTCCTCATGATCAACAACGTCATCATCATCATCATCATCATCGTCATCGTCATCATCATCATCATCATCATCATCATCATCATCATCATCATCATCATCATCATCATCATCATCATCATCGTCGTCGTCATCATCATCATCATCATCATCATCATCATCATCATCATCCTCATCATCGTAATCGTCATCATCACCCTCATCTTCACCCTCCTACTTGCCCTCCTCCTTCTCCTCCTCCTCATCATCATCATCATCATTGTTATCATCGTCCGAAGAATAATAATAGATAATTTTATCTTGTCAGTTGTGGTGTCACTTTCTGTGTCTACACGTATAAATTGTTCCATAATTTCTGACAGTTACTATATTTGACTTTGATATGGATTATGGTGATAATGATGATGATGATGATGATAATGATGACCATGGCGATGGCGATGGCGATGGCGATGGCGATGGCGATGACGATGACGATGACGATGATGATGAAAAGTCAAACGGCAGCTGTTAAGACAGCGTAGAAAAATCCTCAGAAGTGAATTTCTTCTTAGACACCTTTAAATCACACTCAACCACGGGTATAATTTTCGACCGTCTCACATTTCAAAACAGTACAATTAGCAGTGTATATTTTATTCCTGTATTATTCCAAACGAACGGCTTTTGTTGGCACAAGAAAATCGTTAAACTCTCAATCCAACCATCCAAACGCTCAAGGTAATATTATTACACTTTTACACACCTCTTTTAAGGATAATATTCGCGCTATAAGTTAAAGCAGACGCATATTTACATCAAAATAATAATATAGAGCTGTAATATGCCAAAAATTAATCTTTGTCGGCGGAAACGGCCTATGTTGTCATAAGCTGCCGTTAAACTGTGGATCCATCCATGTGCTTGCGCTGGTAACCGTCTCTGCCAGGGTTTTTGAAGGGCGTGATGAATGACGAATCCGCTTGATTTTTGCATGTTTTTAACTTCGTCTTTGGATCACGTGCTTTAGCCGCGTCCTTGAAGAGAAATGCCCGGCGAATCCGCCCTTGATCATGATGATGATGATGATGACGATGACGATGACGATGATGATGATGATGATGATGATGATGAGGAGGAGGAGGATGGTGATGATGATGATGACGATGACGATGATGAAGACGATGACGATGACGATGACGATGATGAAGACGATGACGATGATGACGATTATGACGATGATGATGATGATGATGATGAGGATGATGATGATGATGAGGATGATGATGAGGATGAGGATGAGGATGAGGATGAGGATGAGGATGAGGATGATGATGATGATGATGATGATGATGATGATGATGATGATGATGATGATGATGATGATGATGATGATGATGATGATGATGATGATGATGATGATGATGATGATGATGATGATGATGATGAAAACAACAGTTAAGACAGCGTCGAACAATCCTCAAAAGTTAAGCTCTCTTTACACACTTTAAAAGCGCACTCGATCAAGGGTAGAAATAAGTCAACTTTGTGAGCTGTGAGAGCTGTAATATGCCAAAAATAATCTTTGTCGGCGGCAACGGCCAATG
>JACEVL010000014.1:287500-380000 GCA_020284085.1 Aporrectodea caliginosa
CTAAAAAAAAGAAAATAAGAAAAAGCAAACAGAAAACTTTAAGAGAAAAATAATAAAAAGAGAACGAGAGAATAAAAGAAAGACTGAATACACAGAGAGCGGATTGGAGAATTTTGTGAGGCAATGCTCGAGTCTATTAGGTAGATACACAGAGTATCATGCAGGAAAATAAAAGGTCACTGTCGACCTATTTGTTGAGAGCAAACACGTCCAAATCCACCCTACACCCCCGCCATATGGCGCCAGCTGTTCTACCCCACGCAACCGACCTCGTATCCGAGACCAATCGAGTCCAATCCGGATACAGAGGTTGGATTCGTTTTGCCTCAGTTGCCCTTTACCAACAGTCAATCTGGTGTGCTTCCGTAAAAATATTGTGGCCAGATTCCCAAGCGACTCCGCCACTGCGTGTACTCTGGTAGTGCCAGTCCCAAGCCCGGAGAAAGGAGGAGGGCGACTCTAACTATCTTTGTGATGACACAGTGTCGTTAAACAGCAACTAACCAAAGACCGCAGTGTAAACTGTACGGCTCACTAGCGGCTCACTATTATATAGGCTAGTCAGCACGTAGTATGAACGGCGAAGCGCGATAGTGGTTATAAGAGCGCTGGAATGTCAATCGAGGTCAGTGGTTGGAAATTTGTTTCAAGATTTCTACTTCGTGTGCGCCCCTTAGCCAACTCAGCTGTGATGAGTACACTGGCTGTACGCTGTCGGTGGGAAGATGAGACGGCGAAGGAGAGGGCTAGCCACCTGTCCTAATATGCCGAGGCTGAGAAATGTAAACTCGCAAACACTTCATACCCTTGGCTGATTCTGAGGTTAGATTAAAGAGTAGCAGTAGTTTATGTGCAACAACAAAGATAATCAACGTCGCCCTCCTCCATCATCCAGGCTTGGGACTGGCACTACCTAAACTTAGTAAGTTCTGTAATTGACTATTCTTCTTCTCCTTCTATGCCACTGTTAGCAGTATTTGCTTCTACCAGACACGACCTGTAGGAATACAGAAGAGCGCATTCTGGTGTCAAGTATCGAAGAGGAAACTTTCCGGATGGTTCAACGCATTGATCTATCAGTTGGTCTGTTGATCAGGTTATCGATCCGAGGATTATGTTCGGAAATAACCTTGTTCCTCAATTCTGAGGGATTTCATCACGATGGACGGAAGGGTTGCCGATTGGTTAGAGCGCTCGCACTGTAACGAGGAGAGTACGGGTGAGAGAGAGAGAGAGAGAGAGAGAGAGAGAGAGAGAGAGAGAGAGAGAGAGAGAGAGAGAGAGAGAGAGAGAGAGAGAGAGAGAGAGAGAGAGAGAGAGAGAGAGAGAGAGAGAGAGAGAGAGAGAGAGAGAGAGAGAGAGCAATTGAGAGATGCGAGAGAGAGAGAGAGAGAGAGAAGAGAGATTCAGCGTCGCGAGCAGAACATACAGGAAACAGACAGTCCTTCACTCGCAATTGCTCATGCGCGCCTCTGAAGTAGTCGGGAGCGCCTCTGAATAGGCAATCTGGAAGGGGCGCTATAACAAGTGTTCAAATACAATACAATACAATACAAACGTAGAGATTAGCAAAGAGACACAGACAAACACACACACACACACAAAGGCTAACAGATAGACACACAGACAGACAGACAGACAGACAGAAAAGAGACATGTCTAAAAGAAACCGAGCTGTCTGATATCAAGGACTCTCTCTCCATCCTCCGTATCTCAATAGCATCTCGATTTCCGATGGATGTCAACGAGTCCACCGATTAAACCCTTCTTCTGTCGGGGGCTCAGACGAACGATGCGGAAGGGTAGGGAGTGGGGATGGGGCGAGGGGCGTTGCCTGGCAACGCAAAGAGGGCGATAATTGGTGATTTGATCGAGCAGAAGATGAACACAGATCGTGGGAAGAGCGGTGTAAATGTCTTCCACCTTTTTGGTTGTTGGTCCAAATCCAGGACAGAAAACGATAGATGATGAGAATCTTCTGGCGCTCTATAAATCCTTTTGTCCTTCAGTCACTCGAACTCAGGGCAATTTTTCAGCGCCTTATAAAGACAGTTTAGCTATATATATATAGTTATAGCTATATATATATATATATATATATATATATATATATATATATATATATATATATATATATATATATATATATATATATATATATACAATATATATATATATATATATATATATATATATGCAATTATAAGTAAGAGTATATATATATGACATTGTATGTATGTAATGTATATGTATGTATTATGTAAGTATCCAGACGGTCGAGCTGGATACTGTCTTCTCCCCCGGCGTCATAGCTTCCAGCTTCCACCCAAGGACGAAGCTTTATCCCTAGAGTATACTATTAGGCCTATTATGTATACAAAAGCATTAACCAGCACTAATGAGGACGATTATTATGATAGACTTACGCAATTTACCATCGTCACGTCTGCTATTATTGTACCTGGTAGCGGCGTGTCTACTAGATTTTTACTTCAATAAACGAATATATTATATGTACATCTCCATATACTGTATGTTTGTAAGTATACATATATATGTTGGAAAATATATAGGCCTATGTAACTATGTGATTGTAGCCTATGTAAAGTATTCGTAAGTATACTATGCATGTATAATTATCGTATCGAATCGTGGACATTTATAAAGCGCCTCTCGCAGTATGGGTAGGCCTATGTATATATAATTTTCTCTTTCCCCGGGTCTTCTGCACTGAGAGTGCATGGACTCTCAGTGCAGAAGCCCCGGGGAAAGAGAAAATTACACATGTATATGCATGTCTGTATGCATATGTATGTATGTATGTAATAAAAGTGTTGTCAGTACTGTTGTCAGTTGTCATGAGCACTTGTTATAGCGCCCCTTCCAGATTGCCCATTCAGAGGCGCTCCCGACTACAGCGCGCTGACACTGAATCGGAGTTTCACGCCGAAGCGCATGAGCAATTGCGAGTGAAGGACTTGCGCAGGGTCCCTACGCGGCCGCTTTTGAGGTGGATTCGAACCCGCAACCCTCCAGCTGCAAGGCACCGAACATACCTCTACACCACCGCGCCCCACAACACATACATACATAATATATGCGGTGGTTTAGGGGTATGTTCGGTGCCTTGCAGCTGGAGGGTTGCGGGTTCGAATCCACCTCAAAGCCGCCGCGTAGGGACCCTGGGCAAGTCCTTCACTCGCAATTGCTCATGCGCTTCGGCGTGAAACTCCGATTCAGCGTCCGCGCTGTAGTCGGGAGCGCCTCTGAATGGGCAATCTGGTAGGGGCGCTATAACAAGTGTTCAATACAATACAAAATACATATATACATGTATGTCAATATTTTAGCGTCATGACCATGTACAGGTCTATCTTACACATGTTTCAATATAGCGTCAAACAAGGTCATCTTACAGAGCGCTTTAAGATGCGCCATCCCAATGGAGCGCTATATAAATCCCTGTTACTTTACGCAGCGCCGAGACCTTATACGACGACCAGGCGGACCGGAAGTTCCGTGCGGGGATCGACTACGACGGATCAGTCCAGTGGGTTCCAGGTGGTAAGTTCGTGACGTCTTGTCAGCTGGATATCACCTACTACCCGTTCGATCGCCAGATGTGTGAACTGGACTTCGTCGATTGGACTTACGATGGACGATTCGTTACACTGGTCAACGGAAGTGACCGAATCGCCATGAGTGTCTTCAGGACCCACGGGGAGTGGCAGGTAGCACCACTTCATTCTCTTATCTACCATTTACCATTCTCATACTTACCATTCCATTCTCTTATCTGCCATCTACCATTCTCATACTTACCATTCCATTCTCTTATTTGCCATCTACCATTCTCTCATCCATGCCTCTGTCAGCTCTCCTTGAACACACTGCACACTGCATCAAATCAACAGCTATACACTTTGCTAATACCTTGCCTCACATTACCCCACCTCCATAGGCGTATTTAGGGGGGGGTCCAAACCCCCAAATAAGTTTCCGGAAATTTTTTATAGGCATATACATGCGAAATACAAAAAACCTTAACTTTTGCGACATTCTTCAATGACCCCCGAAATCTCACCCCTCCCGAAATCTTAAAACCCCCTCCAAAATTTATTTAACGACGCCGCATATCGACCCAAGCCCACCTCAAAGTCCCCTTATCATCTCTCCTCGCCTCGCATTACCCTGAAGTTTAATACCACGCACTGTTCCTGGTTTTCCAAAGTGCATCTTTTCCTTCGTTTGACCTCAGGTGACCCGGACGCTGTCCCTCAGCCTGAACCAGGAGTTCGACAGCGATCCAGGAGTGTCCTTCCCGACCGTCAAATTCCAGCTGTTCCTCCAGCGGAAGCCGAGGTTCTACATGATCAACATAGTTGCTCCGTGCATCCTCATGTCGATCCTCGACCTCCTCGTCTTCTACCTTCCACCTGACTCAGGAGAGAAAGTCTCGCTCGGAATAACCGTTCTTCTCTCCTTCTCCGTCTTTCTCCTTCTCATCGCTGAAAACGTTCCGAAGACGTCAGACTGCGTTCCGCTCATAGGTCTGTCTGTTTGTCTGCCTACATATGTCTATATATGTGTGTGTATGTCTGTCTGTCTGTCTGTCTGTCTGTGTCTATGTATGTCGGTGTCTGTCTGTCTGTGTGTGTATCTGCCTGTCTCTCTGTATATATGTCTGTGTGTCTGTCTCTTTGAATGTCTCTCTGTCCGTCTGTCTGTCTGTATGTCTGTATACATGTCCGTCTGTCTGTCTGTCTGTCTATCTATCTATCTGTCTGTCTGTCTGTCTGTCTGTCTGTCTGTCTGTCTGTCTGTCTGTCTGTCTGTCTGTCTGTCTAAGTATATCATCCTGTTTCTATGCCCCTCTGTCTGCATCTGTCTGTCTGCGTCTCTCTGTCTCTGTCAGTCTATGTCTGTCTTTCTACCTCTGTCTGTCTGTGTCTGTTTGAGTCTGTCTGTGTGTCCGTCTGCTTGTTTGTCTGTCTGTCGTGTGTCTTGAATTATAACTCTATCGACTTAACTCCAAACTTTATAGACTTGACTGTCCACATAATATTCACACGCAATCCATTTACCTGTCTTGATCGTCCATAGGTATCTACCTGACGATGGTGATGGTCATGACCGCCTCCTCGATCGTCGTCAGCGTCCTCGTCCTTGAACTTCACCACCATGACCCTTCGACCCCCGTTCCTCGCGCCCTTCGCCGGCTCTTCCTTGACGTCATCGGTCGTCGGCTGTGCATCCTCTCATCCGTTCAGCAGCACCGAAGACGGAAGAAACCCCCACTTCCGGTGGCCCAGAACCTCTCCTTCGACGACCTGGACAACACCCAGCTGGAGGATCTCGACGACGAAGCGGAAGGTCACCAACAGCGGCTGCGGCGACAGGAGGTCAACGGGGTCAAGGGCCAGAGGAATCTACTTCCGGTTGACGTAGACTCCATCCTGCTGTCGACGTCCGCCGTGACCTCCATCCTCGGCGAGATCCTTGTCAACTTCCGGATCTTGACGGCCAGGCTGCGCCACGTCGCCCTGAGGGAGGAGGTCAAGGACGATTGGAAGATGATGGCCAAGGTCTTCGATCGGGTGATGCTCGTAATCTTCCTGGTGGCCATCACTCTCCTCTCCTTCTCAATACTCTACTTCTACCCGAGAACAATGCAGACCCAGGACGACTCCAGCTAAGGATGATGATGACGACTCTGCTTCGTGACTGTCACTGTAATTTCAATTGTCATTGTAATTGGAATCGTATATGTAATTTTAATTGTGATTTTAATTGCAATTGCGAATGTTATTGTAATTGCGTCTGTAATTGTGAATGTGATTGTATTTATAATTGTAATTTTAATTGTGATTGTGATTGCAATTGCAAATGTAGTTGTAATTGTCATTTTAATTGTAAATGTAAATGTGTTTGTAATTTATTGTGACTGTGATTGTTATTTAGTTGCAATTGCGATTGCAATTGTAGCTGTAATTATAATTATAATTTTAATTTTAATTGCGATTGTGACTGTGATTGCGTCGTAATAATATATTATTATCATGGCCAGTAGCAGAGTGAGAGATAGAGAGACAGAGAAAGGGAGAAACAGAAAGTGACAGAGAGAGAAAGGGGCAGAGAGAGACACAGAGAGATAGAGAGAGACAGAGAGCGAGAGACAGAGAATTCTTCGAAAGTTAGGTCCAGTAATCGAGAAAGCTCATTCACCAAGAACGGTTCTTGTTTTAGCTATGACCAGAAAAAGACAATCATCTGAACTCGTTAAACGATAACAATAAGTCTTGGGAATAAGAACTCGTTTTAGGCATAATTGTTACTGGCCAGAGTCTAATGTTTTATAAATTGTGAGCCAAAATTCGAAATAAATCCTTTGTTGAACAGAAGGTCAATGCAAAAATCTAGACTAAGCACTATGCATTCCTGTGGTCAATATACATTCATTCACTCACTCACTCAGAGGACTTATATAGCACCCCTTCAAGATACAGCAAAGCGGAACGAAGACATCTCCTCCACATGAGCTTGGACAGATTGGTTAGAGGAGATGCCCAGTGCCGTTTTAAGGCCTAGGCACGCGAGGCACGTGCCTAGGGCCCCGCGCAACAGGGGGGCCCCGCGGCGGCCCAAAAACAAAAACATACATCGCGACCACGTAATAACAATACGATAATATTTCTGAACAATATTACAAGTTCTAACAATTCTGCGAAGTAAGAGCAATATTAAACAAATGTTTGCATTCTTAGTTACTGTAACTATAATTAAATGGTGATAAACGCAGTTTTCGCAGAGCGCTGTTACAGTAGAAGTTAGACTGACGTAAATCAATAATTTTAACTCATGGCGCACGTTACCCACACAGCTCTCTGAGTCCCTGTATATTTTGTTTGCTTTCACTCTACTGCTTTTTGCAACGCTATAGACATCGACGTATATTATACGAATATATACGTCGATGGATATAGATGAGCAGAACTATAGGCCTACATTTTCTCTTATAATCTAGCCTACCTAAAAAAATATCAATAAATTTTTTATGTCTTGGTAAATTAATATTAATTTTTAATATGAAATCTCTCTCAGTCCTATAATCTATCATTTTCTAAATTGTTTTAAATTTCAAATTATAACAAAGCGTAGCCTAATCATTTCTGGATAGCCCTGCAAATGACACTGTTATCAGTGTTATGGATGCGAGCACAAAATGTAGAATTCAGGCCTACTTGCCAATCACCGACTCAATGAACTAAACAGACGTGGAGAAATTTATGAAGAAATCAGCAGCAAATTTACATTCTTAATGGTCCATTTGAATGTTGAACAAATAACAGAATAATTTGAAACGTTTGCAAAGTTCTATCCTCAAGATCTTGACCGACACGAACTAATTAGCCTACAGAATGTGAACACCTGAAATACTATAATGTCAGTGTCATATGCAAAGCATCAGTGCCATCTATGTCAATAATAATATGCCATGATAAAGAATGACAGTCTGGAATCAATGTTTCCAAACGTTGAAATTGCAATAAGAATGTTTCTGTCAATGATGGCAACAAACTGTAGCCTGCCGGTGAAAGTTCTTTCTCAAAACTTAAATTAATCAAGAACGAGCTTCGCAGCCGTATGATGCAAGAACGATTAAACTGCCTGTCCGTCATGATCATAGAATCAGATGTGTTGGAGACTTGGAGTCTTTGAATTTTGATGGTAATAATTAGCCTATACAAGAGACTTTGCTGAGAGCAAAACACGAAAGCGATGTTTGTTAAAAAATGTCCTGACAATCCATGTAGCCTATCATCATCATCATCATCATCATCAGGATCCATGTAGGTGTCCAATGCAGCCTATAGCAAACATTTACCCATTACAATCTCACTTTCAGTTATTTTATATAACAAATTGACAATAAAAATTTTAACGTATATTAAACTAAACATTTATTTTACACTTGTAATAGCCTACAAAGATTGCTGTGTTAGCTGTGTTAGCAGTTTATTACTATAGTAATAAATTTAACAAATGACATAATATTATGAACATGCAATGCATTCATGCAATAGGCCTACCCTATATATCTGAGACTGAGAGATTGAGGCGAAAGTCTGGTAACATTGACGGTTAGGGTTTGTGCCTAGGGCCCCCAAACTCCTTAAAACGGCTCTGGAGATGCCATACCTAACCTGGCCACCAGTTTTGTTTAGACTGAGCGCCTGTGATATAAGCTTGTTAGAGCGAGTTGTCTTTTGATTGGCGCTATAGAAGTATGAATATTAACGATGCTTCTACAAAGGGCAGCTGTATGTATGCATGAATTTTTCCCTATTTCTTTTGACCAGTTCCGCCAGCTTTTGAAAACTTCTCTCTTTACCAGTGAAGACACTGGCCCGGATCGGGAGCGCCTCTGATCTTGAGTGGCGCTATATAAATATGCCATTATGATTTCAATTACGATTACGAATGTACGTATGTATAATAATAATACAGGGATACTTGATGAGCGGTTGTAAAATCGGACACTAGGTGTCGATAGCGTGGGAAAGTGCGCAAACTCTGAACCAAGGCCTTCATATCGTTTACAGCCCGCGGCGACTCAACTACAACAGCGTCGAAACTAAGCCTCCGACTGCTCTGCGGGGAACCAGCGTCGTCTGACCTCACCTAGTCTGACCTGACCTCGTCTGACCCGACCTATATTTGTTCGTGATCGCGTTGGTAACGGCTTATTCATATTCAGCGTGTGTGGGGACCAGACTGTAATTCTAAACGAATAATATTTGCATAGTCTACAAAATACGATCGTGACTAGGGTGAGTAGACGGTTGGGGGAGGAGGAGGAGATGGAGGGTGTTCTTGTCTTTGTCCTCTTGCGTCTGCTTGAGTATGTGTGCTTTTTCGTCAGATGTACGCGTGAGTGTGTAGATAGTTTTGCCCGTTGGGGTCTGTACGAGCTTTGTGTACGAGGACGTTTGTGTACAAGGGCGTCTGTGTGCAAGTGCGTTTGCGTATGTCTGGGTATCTTTCGGTGGATGTGTCTTTGTATGTTTCTGTGTGTTCGTGTTTGTGAATGTGTAAATGTGTTTGTTCGTCTGTGCCTTTGTGAAGCGTGACGTGCGCCATTGTGGGGCGGTGGGAGGTGGTGGTGATGGGTGGTGGTGGTGGTAGGAGTCGGTCCACACTCGCTTGCCGTCAAAGTTTCGATGTTTGACAAATGGATTTATGTTACGACAGACAGCAGGAAGAAAGTAAGAATAACAGATTTTCATTTTCTTCTTAGAGATTTAAGTTAGTAAGTAAATAAGTAAGTCAGTCAATCAGTAAGTAAGTATGGTCTTTAATACAACATTTGCAAACGCACAATGGGACAACAGTTATATTTAGTTGTCCAATCTTGGTGTCTGTCTCATAGGCGTAGCTACATTGAGGCACGAGGAGGCAGTTGCCTCCTCTTGCTTTTTTATATACTGGAACTTCCATTGACCAATGACCCCAGTGACCAGGATTTTGCCAATGGTCCGTGTAGTTGCCTCCTCTTGAATTTAAGTCTCGCTACGTGCCTGGTCTGCCCGCATTCGAGCGGTTTAAAAAGAAAGAGCCACATAAATGTTTTCTTACAAGTGGAATCTGCTGATGTTTTTGTCTCTTGCGATAACCCAGAATAAATTTCCATCCTGAAGTAGAGGAAACAGCAAAAGCAACGGTGGAAGAGGGGTTACCAGTTAGAATTTGAGAGCGAGTACATGTAGATGGAGACAGCGTGTTCCAAAGAGAGGTGAAGGACCGGGACTCAGCCATAGCTGTTCCAGTACATGAAGAACTAGAAGATCAAGTCTGTTCGAAGAGCGGAGTGGACGATGCAAGGAGGCTGAATAAAGATGAATGAATGAATGAATGAATGAATGAATGAATGAATGAATGAATGAATGAATGAATTGTTTCTTTATGTGGTTGGAACTGGGAGTGTTCCTGAGTGGGTTCTTGAAGGGCGCTATATAAATGCTCTGAATGAATGGATAAATGAAGGAATGAATGAAGGAATGAATGAATGAATTGTTTCTTTAGTCGTGATTGGGCTGGGAGTGTTCCTTAGTGGGTTCTTGAAGGGGCGCTATATAAATGCTCAGAATGAATGAATGAATGAATGAATGAATGAATGAATGAATGAATTATTTCTTTAGTCGTGGTTGGGGATGGAGTGTTCTGAGTGATATTCTTGAAGGGGGATGAATCAGAATGAATGAATGAATGAATGAATGAATGAATGACTTGTTTCTTTAGTCGTGGTTGGGCTTGGAGTGTTCCTGAGTGGGTTCTTGAATGCTATATAAATGCTCAGAATGAATGAATGAATGGATTAGTGAACAAATGAATGAATGAATGAATGATAGAGTAGAATTGGATGATTGATTAACTGAATGACTGACTCATTCTCTGACTCGCTTGCTCACTCTCTCGCTCACACTCACTCATTCATTCATTTAATCATTGATTCATACACTCATTCACTCGCTCATTCGTTTGACTCGTCGATCCCCACCACTAAAGCACATTGGAGGGATTAACTCCTACCCGTGACCCCCTACGTTATCGGTCGCTTCTATTCTCTCTCTCCCTCCTCTCGTTTCTCTTAGTGTGCTTTTGTTTCTCATTAGGTAGTTTAACGATTTCGTAAATACTCTCGAAGCTAATTTACATTTTCGTAAATACTCTCTGAACTGATTAACATGTCTGCGGATCACTGCTTCAGTTAACGTCGCATGGACTTCTGATAAGAGTAAACGTACGTGAAAAAGGCATGGACGTCTGATAGACCTGGGAGTCACTTTGGTCAGCCAATCTGACCCCACTTGACCCTGAAGTGACTTGAGGTCGACTTGAAGTCGACAACTTGGAGCCAAAACGACTTGATCCGACTTGGCAGAAAAACAACTAACTTTCGACTTAAAGTCGACTTCTGACATGGTAAATACGATTAAGTAGGCCTACGGCTAATAATACAAAAATGTCATGCCAATTTGCCTGGCAATCATAAATTTCATATACTAATTAGTAATGAGACCTCAACACCTGATGAGTAAAATTGGTCAAAGTTTATTAGGCCTATTTTTAAGCAGTGTGTTTTTGTGCTTGAACAGTTTTGTAATGCTCTAATGGGTTAGCAGAAGAGTCTGTGGCGGACCGCGGACTGGTTGCACTGAATGGCTTGTTGTAATGATACATTTTAATTCTGTTGTCATAATTATTTGGACACTAACCCCTAACGTATCAAATAGCAATGCATGCGTACCATCCCTACTGCCTAAAAGTTCATTGATTTGCGCGCGTTCAGCTCTTGATAAGGTAGACGTGCTAACATTTTTATTAACATTTCGATTCGCCATTTTTATGAAACGTACGTGTGACGTTTTAACATAGAATAACAAATGATATAGATAAATCGACACCTATAAACAAAACAAGTAACTGTTTAGCACAACCGCCGCAACCGGCGTCGATAATACAAAATTAAACCGCAGCCTAATAAGTAGGCTACGCGGTATATATAGACCGTAGAAGTTAGAACATGCTTCATTAATTTTGCAAAAGCACTACAAAACTGCTTAAATGCTGCCGTGACCTCGCGATCATTAGTGTGGCGAGATAAATTTATATTTATTTGTGTCTCAAGTCGGTTTAAGTCGACTTGTGGAGAAAACAACTTGAGGTCACTTTTCTGGACAAATTCGACTTGGGGGTCAGTTGCGCTAAGCATTAAACGACTCGACTCGACTTGGGATGCCCAAGTCGACTGGGGTCGACTCCCAGGTCTAACGTCTGATAACAGCAAATGAACGGAAGACCGGTTTATGTTATAACGCTCTCTGTGTTCAACAGCACGTTGTAACTAAAAAACCCAAAATACCACCACATCGCTTACAGTTACAATAGCAAAGTCGTTCACCACAAGTTCTCCAACCAAGCCATATCCACACTGCACCACATCTCTGGAACAATCTTCCTCCTAAATTCCGCAAATTTTCTGATCCTCCACCATCATTGTCAATCACCTACCATATATCTGCGTCTCTAAATGTCACCCCTCGCGCTTTCCACTCAAAACTGAAGTTTCACTTCTTCAGGAATTCATACCCGACTCATCTGATCTTCCGATTCTCGACCTAAACGACACCCAGCTTAGCATCTACTCTGCCCCACTTTAACCTCTTGCAACAGGACTAGGACCTGCTTCGCATGACAACGTTTTGGTCAACCCGTCTGACTCGACGCAGCGCTCGTGAATAAGCTGGTGCCCTTGCGTTTGGCTTTCAAGTGGCGCTTTAGAAGTTTGGAGTTTATTATTATATACGATTACGATTACGATGCTGGTTTTTCTTAGATCCACACAGTGGCACACACTACTTAGAAGACGTCCGTGACCTCATTCTCGTGCGCGGGAGGTACTGCTGTAAAGTTGGCCGTTGACTCCCAGCTTCGCTACACTCATTCGTCACACTCATCCCCCACCAGTTTAATTCATTCATAGCCAGTCGTGACTTGTAGTACTCAACTTTAATCCAGTTGAGCGGCTTTGCAAGAGAGGCCCTTAAGCCAACTGCGTCACCCGCGAAGCGATGCGTGAACTTTAGACTCCGCATATATATATAATAAACGTCGCAGCTCAAACGCTGATCCAAGGCGATGGTGAAATGCAACGATAAGACGGCGGTTTTAAGTGACAATAGAATCGTTGAAGGTTAAATTCGTTGTTTGGACGACTACGATGGTTGAAGGTTCGATTCTTAGTTTACTCATGCGGTTAGGATTGCTTTGGTGGTGGTGGTGTTGATGGCGGTGGTGGTGGTGGTGATGATGGTGGTGGTGGTGGTGGTGGTGGTGGTGGTGGTGATGGTGGTGGTGATGATGATGGTGGTGGTGGTGGTGGTGGTGGGTGGTGGTGGTGGTGGTGGTGGTGGTGAGGAGGAGGAGGAGGAGGAGGAGGAGGAGGAGGAGGAGGAGGAGGAGGAGGAGGAGGAGGATAACAGTAATGATAACTGTAATAATAAAACATGTAAAAATAATAGTAATAGCAATAATAATAAATAAATAAGTTTTTTGAGGAATTTTTTAGATTCATGATAAGGCGGGGAAAGTTATTTATAAAATAGTAAGACTGCTGTAAGTTTTAAGCCGAAGTAATTTCTGTCGACGTCAACGGCCATTGTTGTCATAAGATATAGTTAAACAGTGGAGATCCTTGGTAAGTATATAGACACCTTTTAAACGCTTGAAACTGACACTATTTAAACGTCAAAGCGCTCAGTCGCTCAATCGGACAATGGGTGATATACTTTCGTTTGCGCAGAGCTCGTTTGCACTTACTCGGTGTAATAGTAATGATAATAAAATCAATAACAATGGTGATGATGACGACGACGATGATCATGATTCATGATTGATTGATTGATTGATGATGATTGATTGATGATTGATGATGATGATGACGATGTGATGACGACGACGACGACGATGATGATGGTAACAGCGACAACGACAATAATCGCAACAGTAACAACAATGGTAATAATCACGACAACAGTAACAACAACAAAACAATACTAATTGTCGTGGTACTAATAATCAGACAATTTATATGGCGCCGTTACATAGACAAGGCCGAAGCAAAGGTTTGTAAATTACATTACATACGTACATTTGCATGTACGTATGCATGTAATGTATTTGTACATGGTGCAAGAATGGAAGGGGCTTTAAAGAAACGAAGGGGTGGAGGACAGGCAATAAGAGGAGGAGAGGAATAGAAGAGGAATAGGAGGAGCAGAGGAGGACAAGACTCCTCCATGACGGACGTCCGCAGAAGAGGAGGAGGAATCTTCGCCCAAATGCGGACAAGAGGAGTTATGCATATAATAATTGGGTACACGAAGTTACTTCAGGACAAACTCCACAACTGCCATTTTCGGGTGGTGCCAGTCCCAAGCCTGGACAAAGGAGGAGGGCGACTTAAACGGCCCCCAACCATAAGATGTCGCTAGACAATGCTTCAATTCAGATACCAACCAACTGCACGCCAGACACATTGTGTTGGACCTATAGTTAGAACCCTTTGTTGGACGATGTAGGTCTTGTAGGGTCAAAGTACCGCACGATACACAGTAGTAGTACTGTAGCTTAATGTAGACCTTAGTACTTGGAGGGTACTAGTCTGCTGCGGGGGCGGGAATAGGGCCAAATGCGGAACGATGCGGAGGGAGAAAGACAGAGACAGAGACAGAGAGACACGGCTGAATAGAGACAAAGAGGGGTCTAAATGAGTCATTTTACGAACGTGCTTTATGCATTACCTCAGAGGAAGAGGAAGAGAAAGAGGAGGAAGAGATAGACAAAGACAGCGAGGAGGAGGAGTGTGAGGTCAAAATACCCGAAAAATTATAATGCATTAAGTGATGGACATAGGATCGACGATCCACCCACTGACCTACTTACCCACCCACTGACCCACTTATCCACCCACTGACCCACTTACCCACCCACTGACCCACCGACCCACCCACTGACCCACCGACCCACACCCACTTACCCACTGACCAACCGACCCACCCACTGACCCACGGACTCGCTGACCCACGGACTCACCTACCGATCCACCTACCGACCGAAAGACACCTGGTGAATGGAATAGAATCAGCTCATGCATGTCACACTCCTGTTCTGCCTTGGTTTTCGGTTTAGCCATACCTAGGTCTCTATGGGTGCGCGCCATAGTCGTGTATCGATCGAGAGGTCGTGGGTTCAAATCCCGCCGTGGCAGAAATTTGTTTCTCCTCCTGTTCTGCTTCTTCTCCCTCCTGCTCCTCCATCTTCTCATCTTTCTCCTCCATCTTCCTCCTCCTCTTCCTCCTTGTTTTTCTGCTGCTCCTCATACTCTTTCTCCTCCATCTTCTCCTCCATCTTCTTGTTCTACTGCTCCTGCTGCGCCATAATCTTCTCCGTAATCCTCTTGTACTCCCTCCTTCATCATCATCTCCGTCCTCCTGCTCCTCCTGCTCCTGCTCCTCCTGCTCCTCCTCCTCGTCCTCCTCCTCCTCGTCCTCCTCCTCCTCCTCCTCCTCCTCCTCCTCCTCCTCCAACAATGGCCATAATATTCGATATTATTTCAGATCTGCATTACACCCACTATAGTCACAATCACGCTGTTGCCTACAATGTCATGACGTTGGAAGTATTCTTGTGTTTGTGTGTACTGTGTAGCAAGTTTAGCCACTCTCTGGCTGTTCACGTGTTTTGTTTGCAGGCCTACGTCTTCATTTTGTTTGTTTAGCCCCATTCAACGACCTATCTGGAGCCACTGAGACTGTCTAATGAGTCGTATTTGTTTACTTTTCAGACCAATTACGTCAAACTTGGACGTCTATAAGTACAGATCGACTCTGATTATATAAATTTAATTCGAACAAAGACACCGACTGGTCAGATTCGTTGCGTTTTCTCGCCTACCATTTCTTCTGACGACTCATAATTACGCTCGACATACCGGAGAATTCGGAAAATTATCATAAATGTGCGAGTTGATCGCGATGTGGGTTTCTCATTGGATTACGGCGCCAAAGGATGACGACAGCGATGGATGGATAGCGGAACAGACCAACTGCTGCGGCATCACTGCGTCATTTCCGCCTCCTGGTTACGAACCGAGCGCCGTCTACAATCTCCTTGCGGTAATAAAGTCATTAAATTTATTCTTTTACATATTAAGGCATTTAAGTTAATTTAGCCAACAGTTCTAATTGATTTATGCCATTAGGTCTACCATTTGGCAAACTTATAGTAGTAGAAGTAGTTTAAGTTTAACGACACTGTGTGATAACAAAGATCCTTGGCGTCACCCTCCTCCTTTATCCGGGCTTCGGACTGGCACTGACAGAGTACGAGCAGTGGCGGATTGCAAACTTATAGTATCGTGGGCCTCCTCCTTTATACAATATCTTTGGACATGCACTGCGGATGCCGGACGGTACCAGGTTTTCTAATGACGACACTAACCCTAACCCTGACCCTAGCCGACCCTCACGACGCCAGTAAACTTGCGCAACATAATTATCCTTCAGCCCCCGATACTATAAGCTTGTTCTACATTTTATCAGGGTACATAGATCCTGTGTTTCGATGGGTCTGAATTTCCAGGCTTGTGATCCAGCCCAGTACCTAAAATGTGCGTCGGCCGAAAGCCTAAAACCAACAAAGTTATTAAAAATCCGAATTAAGTTATTGCATATATATAATTTATTGAACTTAATTAAGCGTATTTGAACGGTTTTGCGTGTCAGCAATAACACAGAAGCGTGGAAAAAGCAATAATTGTGGTGTGTAGTTAGTATTTACATAGTTAATTTTCGTATTGTCAATGATAGCCAAAACTCTCGCGACCCAAACATTCTCCTCAATGAGAACCATCCCGAATGCAGTAACGGTCAAATCAACAGCCAAAATTTATGACAGAAAAGTCAACGCCTGCTGCTAAATTGTGCAGAGGAAGTGATATACAACCTCATTTTTTCCAGAGAGTGGCTTGTAGATCTGTCCGTGTACGATATTTTTAGGTTTCCCTTGTGAGCTTGGTCGTCATAAAGATTGGGATGTGTTGATATATGAAAGGACTGGCTTGTTTACACGAAGAATCGGTGGAGAAAATTGCTCCCAGAATCGCGGTCTCGGGATGTAAATGATGTATGGCTGCAACATTGGGACATCTTTCTGAAGCTCCAGTATTGCAATCACTGTAGTCAAACATTGGGACATCTTTCTTAAGTGAGGTGTAAGCCATGCTGTGTGGGGCAGAAGAATAATAATCACCGTTGCTTTGACCAGTGCTAAGCCAGCTTCACTGATGAAAGAAGATTGATAAACGACCCACAGAAGGCCAAATGCAAAAAACCACATAGATAAAATGTTGCTTGGTAGTAAACCATAGCATATGTGGCCTTAAACTTTAGGCGTTCTGCTCTCCTTGAAAAGTACTTTCTGGAAACGGCAGACATTTGTGATTTTAGACATCAGGTGCTGGGACTATGAGAGATGAGACTATGAGAGATTGCTAAAACGAAACTGTAGAAGTAGTGAAGTGTGAATCCATGTATCTTTATTTGTGTCGTTGTATTGGTGATTCGTTATATCACTAGTTGTGCAGTGGTGCTGGAATGTCTATTTTTTCTGCACCTGTTATGGTTAATTTTTCAAATAGTTGTACAGTAGTTCTGTACAATGTGTGGTGCTAGACATTCTAGTGGTTAGCTTGCTGGACTGTCAACCAAGAGGTCGGGGTTCAAATCCCTGCCAGGGCAGAAATTTGGTTCAAGATTTCTGCTCCACCTGCACCCCCTAGCCAACTCAGCTATAATGAGTACACTGACCGTACACTGTCAGTGGGAAAATGAGATGGTGAGGGAGAGGACTGGCCAATTGCATTCATATGCCAAGGCTAAGAAACTGAAGTCGCTAACACTTCATACCCATGGCTGCCTCAGGGCTAGCTTGCTCTTCTTCCGTTTCTATACAATGTAATGCATGTGCGCTTGTCAAATTTATGTAAGTAATGGCTACTTACTCACTGAAATGATCAATTCTCAGGCCGTTTCATTATAGTTGATTATCCGATTTCTATAAACTTGAATTAGCTACCCGATCAATACTGGTAACAGGTAAACAGCATTATACTGGTAATAGATAAAAACAGCACCAAAACCGGTTAAGAGATAAACAAAACATCAAGTGTTTTGATTGAAACTTTGATTGACTATGGCGTGAAGAGCAGATGCACTTCTGAGTTCAATTGATTTTTTCTGGGGCGCTACACGAGATTGCGGTTAGTGGAGGCCACTTGTGACCAGCTCCTCTTCAAGTCAAATTCGTCTTCGGCCAGATACATTCCTCAACCGGTTTCGTGTCTGTAATTAAAATTCCGATTTCGAATTCTATATAGGCTAGTTATCATTGTCGTTGGCTGTTTTTGTTGAAATCACAGTAGTGGTAGTTGTTATTGTTCCATTTTCTTTATTAGTTATGTTGTTTTTGGTACTTTGGAATATTTTAATTTTCGTGTTTTTATTTTGATTGCTTGTTGTGTGCTTAAAATTCCAATTTCAACAGTTGTGGTCATTGGCTGTTATTTGTTGTTGAATTGGTTGTATGTATGTATGACATTGTATGTATGTATGTATGTATGTATGTATTTATGTATGTATCTATGTATGTATGTATGTATGTGTATATGTATGTATGTATGTATGTATGTATGTATATGTATGTGTGTATATATGTGTGTATGTTTGTGTGTGTATGTATGTGTTTGTGTACGTATCAGTAGTGTAGTCCTAAAAAATGAAGTGGGGGAACGCCTGTATATTGAAGTAAGCAAAAAGTGCCATCTTGCAAGAATTTTGCATAGTGTGAGAAAATATGTGTGTGCGTTCCCCCACGTGTGTGTATACTGTACTGGTACGTATGTGTGTTTATGTGTGTGTGTGTGTGTATGTGTGAATGTATGTATGTAAGTATGTATTTAAGTAAGTATGCTTGCATGAATGTATGTATGTATGCATGTATGTATACATGTATTTATGTGTGTATGTGTTTATAAGGACAATTAATATTGCACTTTTTAATTACCTCACAAAAGTGTTATTGTCTATTTTATGATGAAACGACATTAATTATGGTATTGGTAATTGGTGTTGTTTTCGCATATCTTTGTTATTTATGCTGTTTTTAATCATTTGTAATATTTTTATGTTTTTATTTCAATTGGCCTCATTATGTATTTAAAATTTCGGTTTCAAAGGTCATGGTCATTGGCTGTTTTTGTCGCAGTGGTTGAAATTAGTTTTAATTTGTTTGTTTTATTATAATACTGTATTAATTGTTGTTGAAATAATAATGGTAATAAATGTCAATGTTGTTTTCTGTTTCTTTATTATTTATGTTGTTTCTGATCCTTTAGAGCAGTTTCTGTATTAATCTTGTTATGTCAGTTGCTAATTATGTACTTAAAATGCCGACTTCAACAGTGGTAGACATTTGCTGTTGTCATTAAAGTTGAATTGATAGCAGTATAGTTGTCGGTTTTATGGCAAACCTTAGTAGTTGTTGTGGTCTGTGGCTGAAATAATGGTAATGTTTTATGGTGAAACCATGATGTGGTATGTGGCTGAAAAAAGGTAATGTTTTATGGTGAAACCGTGATTGTGGTCTGTGGTTGGAATAATGGTGGTAGTAATTGTCATTGTTGTTGTTCCATTCCTTTGTTATTTATGTTTTTTAGTCCTTCAGAATATATATTCATTAGTGAATATAGTGGCTTCCGCAATATACAGTTTCCTGTTATCTACAAATTAATCACAATGTTTAGATGTCAGTGGGAGAGTATATTAATAATTACAGAGCATAGTATGTGCAGTGTTATTGTATCTGGTACTAAGTCATGCGATCCATATACTGTAAATGTTTGAACGAGATACAACATTCACGTGAGAATAGACTCGATGTTCTATTTAAACAGAGTGCCGATGGGGATGCATATTTACTTGAACTAGTTTCAGTCGAATACATATTTACAATATCCGATTTAACCAGAATTCCTACTTAACAGATCCGGTCCAATGAGAATACATTCCGCATTATACTAAGTCCGATAGACAAAGAATAATGCGTATTTACAAGACAAAGGAATCAAATAACATTTGAATGAGAATGCATATTGTACGATTGCCTAGAGGTTAGATTGCTGAACTATCAACCGAGAGGCCAGGGTTCAAATTCATGGGCTGTAATTTGTTTCAATATTTCGGTTTCAATTGTACCCCTATCCAACTCAACATAATGGTAATGTTTTATGGTCAAATCATGATTGTGGAAGGTGGTTGCGAATAATGGTAATGTTTTATGGTCCGCCATGATGTGTCCGTGGCTAAGAAAAATGGTAATCGTTTTATGGTCAAACCATGATTGTGGTCTAGTGGTTGGAAAAATGGTAATGTTTTATGGTGAAACCATAATTGTGGTCTGTGGTTGGAAAAATGGTAATGTTTTATGGTGAAACCATGATTGTGGTCTGTGGTTGGAAAAATGGTCAATGTTTTATGGTGAAACCATGATTGTGGTCTGTGGTTGGAAAAATGGTAATGTTTTAGGTGAAACCATGATTGTGGTCTGTGGTTGGAAAAATGGTAATGTTTTATGGTGAAACCATAATTGTGGTCTGTGGTTGGAAAAATGGTAATGTTTTATGGTGAAACCATGATTGTGGTCTGTGGTTGGAAAAATGGTAATGTTTTATGGTGAAACCATGATTGTGGTCTGTGGTTGGAAAAATGGTAATGTTTTATGGTGAAACCATGATTGTGGTCTGTGGTTGGAAAAATGGTAATGTTTTATGGTGAAACCATGATTGTGGTCTGTGGTTGGAAAAATGGTGGTAGTAATTGTCGTTGTCGTTATTCCATTCATTTGTTATTTATGGAGAAGACATTTAGAATATATATTGGGTGTCTTCCGCAATATACATCCTTCCTGTTATCCACTGATTAATCACCCCGTTGCGTCGCACTGTGGGAGAGTATATTAAAAGTTACACGCATAGTTTGTGCAGTGTTATTGTATCTGGTACTAAGTCATGCGATCCATATACTGTAAATGTTTGAATGAGATACAACATTCAAGTGAGAATACACTCGACGTTCTATTTAAACTGAGTGCCGATGTGGATGCGTATTTACTTGAACTAGTGTCAGTCGAATACATATTTACAATAAAAAAATTATGTCAATATCTGATTTAACCAGAATTCCTACTTACAGATCCGGTCGAATGAGAATACATTCTGCATTTTGACGAGTCCAATGGACGAAGAATAATACCATTTACAAGACAAAGGAATCAAATGACATTTGAATAAGAATGCATATTGTATGATTGACCTAGAGGTTAGCTTGCTGAACTATCAACCGAGAGGCCAGGGTTCAAATTCATGGGCTGTAATTTGTTTCAATATTTCGGCATCAGTTGCACCCCTAGCCAACTCAACAATATGAGTACAATCAACTGTTTGCTGTCATTGGGAAGATTAGGCGGCAAGGGAAGAGACTGGCTGTCCGTCCGCCCTCATATGCCGAGGCTAAGAAAATTGAAATCGCTAACACTTCATACCTATGGCTGCCTGTAGTGGTTAGGTTCAAGGACTGTTCTTAAGCTCAAATATCATTCAACTCCACTGTCTGCATAGGCGCAACCACCCTATGGGACCCGTGGGACGCGTCCCCCTCAACTTTCGAACAGGTTGGGACGGTCCTCCCCAACTTTTGAAAATTGTGAGGTAAACAAGAGCCCAAAATGCACTCCATTTGGCTTCAATTGGTCCCAAATGCTTGGAATGTGCTTTCTCCTTCTCCCCATACCCCCTGGTCGTTAGCAGTCTTCTTTGCCTTCGGTAATCGCAATTATCCCTGTTTAAGATATTCTGCTAGGTCCCACACTGGGAGCGCTTCTGGACGGTTGCGCCCTACTGAGGCGCTGTCTGGTAAATACGATACGATACGATACAACTGAGCAGGAGAACACTTTACAGGTTCTGGGTGACGTCGAAGCATCATCTCGCTTTGCCCTTTCGCTCTGTCCCCGCTGCGTCGCACGAGAGGGCGTGTCGCGATCTCCACCCGTACCACGTTACGGTCGAACTATCCGCCGGCCTCGAACTAAATCTGGAACTACTCCGCTAGCAAGCAAAACACACAGCGCGATGATCTAAAGGACGTCCCAGTGCTATGCCGCCTCTTTCGACGGCTGTCGGCCACTTAGCTTTCCGCTTCTTATCTGTTTACTGCTATGCAGGCGTTCATCCCAAGCAGTGGTCGCACTGGTCGGCTGCCTCCTGTTGGGCGTTTAGCGGCCTGTGCCATGGAGGCCAACGATCCTAGGGGCTGCGGCGTTTGCCCTATCGGTTGTTCGGCTGTGGCATTTTATTTCAGCGACTGCGTGTCGACGTTTGGGCTGCGCGGTCCTGGGTACGCAGCACGTCGACGTGAACTTATCTGAACGGTTTTATCGCCGTTGTTATCGGATTATCATTCCCTCCCCGCTGGTGGGTCGGGCCTTATCGGGTCTGTTTTCGGTGTTGAGTATTGCGACACGTCGACCGATTTCCCGCGAGGAGACACGCGTTAGACTGAGTTTCTGGTTGCGATCGACACTGAGAAAAGAAAAGAGCCTCGCCCCCGTTCGTCAGTTATTGTCTGATCGTAAACTGATTCGTTGACTGTTTAGCTACTGTTTGACGATGCTCTGTGATAACTAAGATGATTGGCGTCGCCCTCCTCCTTTCTTCAGGCTTTGGACTGGCGCTACCAGAGTACGGGCAGTGGCGGACTGAGTTGGCAGTTCTTCTGTAGGTAATCGGAGGAAGTGTCTGATTGGAAGTCTCTGTAACCTGCTCGGTGACTACTCAGGTTGTGTCTACGAGTATTTCAAACCTTGGTACCGCGTAGGAGTAGATGTTCTCTGCAAAACAAGATCTTCTTTCAGGATCTGGCTAGAATCATGTGGCACACTCTTGCGGCTAGACTTCATTACGATGCTGTTCGAAGTAGGTGTTTACCGATGTGGGCGCTGTAGAAACGTTGGATACATTACATTACGTTAGGCCTATATTACGTCGATCGGTGATGAGTGGAATGTGACATCAGACTTTGAGAGTGCCGTCACCCTCGATGTGTTGATTGGTTTCTTTAGAGTGGTAGGGATCATTTCTCGAGAGCAGTCGACCTTGTTTGACTGACGGGTTGCCGTTTCTAAAGTGGCAAGACGCACTTAAACTCGGTGGAACATAGTTGATTGACACTTCTGGTGTTTCGCGAGATCTGCAGAGTAATCTTTTATTATAACGTCCAACCACCTGCAGTCTTTGCCCGCTACGGTACTCTTTTTGACTTTTGATCCCGTTTCGGTTGGCTGCCCACGCATATGATGTCATTAAGTCTATGCCTGATTGCATTCAAGGCGCCGGTTGGAGTCCTTTACAATCATTAGGTCCGCGTTGCATCTCAGTTGGTGCAGTCACTGACTGTAGGACTACGATTGGGTTAGGCAGCTTGAAAGGCTTGGCTCGAAGAAGATTAAAACTTGAGATGTCTGTCATTGAGTAACTCGCTACCTATCCTCTACTGATATAATCGGCGTCATTGCAATTTCGGACTTGGTTAGTCCAGGATTGGACAAACATTGCGATTTCGGGCTTGATTTGTTTGACCTGGTCAAACAGTGGTTTGGTGCTGGGTTTTATGTTTGTGAATCAGCCCTGCGTCGGCTTTCGAGTGGCGCTTTAGAAGTTTGGAGTTTATTTCGCAGCACGAAGTTGTCTCTCGTCAGGGCATCTGGGGTTCAAATCCCTTATCAGTTCGACAACTTAAACCGTGTGGCCTAGGCCTA
This sequence comes from Aporrectodea caliginosa, assembly GCA_020284085.1. NCBI lineage: Eukaryota > Metazoa > Annelida > Clitellata > Crassiclitellata > Lumbricidae > Aporrectodea > Aporrectodea caliginosa. The sequence goes on from JACEVL010000014.1 coordinate 310,994, forward strand.
TATATGAAAGGTTTTTGATGGATTGCTTTTCGTGTGTTCACACTTGATTGGAAATATCCCTCAATCCAGTGACTGTGCCTCTGGGACTAACACTGGTAGATGCTTCTAATGAATGAGGAGTGATTACCCTAAAATTGAGCCCCAGTTCCTGTGAGGAGACTGTTCGTCATTGCAACTCAAAGTCTCGGATCAAAGAACGGCTGTTGCTTTCAATCCGACGTTCTGGAGTTTTCTGACGGTGAGACTGTGTCCGAGGTTTGGTGAATTTCGGTGGAGCACCGAGGAGGATTAATAATTGTCGGTGGCTGTTTTGGGAAACAACCCCCAGTTCCTCAGGTTTCGTCTTTTGCCGCATGGCAGTCGGGGGTTGACGATGGGGAACAACTGTAGCTATTCAGGGCAGAACAAACACCGTCATCCGGACAAAACAGATGGCCTGCCTTCGTTTCTACCCAATGTAAGTATACACTCCTTGCATAACAAACTGTGGGCTGTGCGGCCACAGGTTAAATTCCGTATTAACAGAACAGTCAATGGGGTGCTCGATAGTGTAGTGGTTGGCAACCACTAGTTAGCGTGCTGGACTGTCAGTCGAGAGGTGGGGGGTTCAAATCGCCGTCCCAATGAACTTCACTTGACCCGTATATAGGTCATGCTGGGGCTGATCTAACCCACACTGTGCAAGTGGAGCAGAAATCTCGAAGTGCCCCATGCAGTGGGGCTTTGAAGCCCTGCCCTCTCGGTTGCCAGTCGAGCAGCTTAACCACTAGAGTGACTACACCGTGCGCACCTGATCGGACCATAAATTCCAGCATTGATTAGTGATGTTGTCATTAGTATGCAAGGCACCTGCCGCCTAGCAATTAAAACATGTTGTTAAGAATCTCCGCATAGGTCGCCAAGACACCTAATGGCTTATGCATGAGAGTCGTTACGTTGCAATATTATACTCGACGTATACCGTTCAATAGTGAACCAATTGAATCGTTAATTTCTCTCAACGAACTGTAACCACGTGGTAAGAAATCACAGTCATCTGTGACTGATATCACTGTATCCTGTTGACAGTAGCGTAGCCACGTAACAATTTCTTTGGGTGGATGGTTTCCATTGGGCATGGTCGCAATAGTTAAGTTTTCTGTATTTCGCATATAAAAGCACATAAATTTTGTTGCAATTTATTTGGGGGTTTGAACCCGTAAACTCCCCACTAAATACGCCCATGCCTGTTGGCCACACTAAGGGGCGTGGCCTGAAAAAATTTCGAAAGGGTTTTTAGCTTTCGGGTGGTTTTCATTGGAAATGGTCGCAAAAGTTAAGTTTTCTGTATTTCGCATATAAAGCATATAAATTTTTCGGCAGCTTACGGGGGATTTTAACTCGTAACCCCCCCCCAATACGCCCATGGTTGTTGGCCACACTATCCTGTCTCACCAAACGATGCTCTTCAAAGTAACGTGAACAGACATCAGACAATATTGATTTCAGAAGCGTGCTACGTCCTGAGAAGAGGCGTCTTCCATTTACATACAGATCTGTCTTCTAGTTTCAACAGACCGAGAAGATATTCCTCTTTCAAAGGAAACGTCTTCTGAAAGTGGTGTAGATCCCAAAATACGCACCCCTTCCTTCTTTCAATTATGCTATTTCGGGCGGCAGCCACTTTAAAGACGATCCGTCCAAGTCTTCTGTTTACTTAGCTCCTGACACAGCCATATCTTACGCCTTTCATGTCTTGCATCTCTTCCGTTGCTTGCGGAAATTAAACCGATTTTCTCAAGTACACGAAAGCTTTCTGATAACGCGCCCGTTACAACGCGAATTCTGATACGACGCGAGTACAGAGTATAGCTTTTAAGTGGTTGAGCTTATAATGTATTTGTGTTGGAACAATTATGGTACTCCATAGTACTAAGGACCTGCAAAGCTTCGATATTAGTTTCGAAAACGAATCGGGCGGCGATATTGGGTTCGATTCGAAATTGCTGTCTTGATTTGTAAAATGATTATGCCTTGGTTTTAATTTTTTTAAATTATTTGTGTTATTTTAATTCTTAATTTAATTTTTTTAGTTTAATTGATTTTTACTGTAGAAAAATTATAAGGCCTACATTGATGTATTGTTAACTGTGTTATTGTGGTATGTCTGTGTTACTATGTACACACTACATGAATATCAAACTGATAGCCGCTGAGACGTTCGAGATTCAATTCAAATTCAAACTTATACCCCCAATTCGATTCAAGATCAAATTTGACTGAAAATATGTGATTTGCAGGTCCTTACCTAATACGTCACTTCTATAGAGGCTATTGTTTTATCTATTCTATTGTAATATCTGTTCTATTGTAATATCTATTCTATTGTAATATCTATTCTATTTTAACATAACTGAACTAATGAACTAATGAATGAGTAAGAAGAATGAGTAAATGAATGAACAAATGAATGATTGAATGAATGAAGAGATTAATGCGTGAACGAATGATCATTTACATTCAATTCAACTTTACAACTTAATAATGGCTCCCAAAAGTTGTGTACCAAGCATGTTCCACTGTAGCCTCTGTAGGCACGACTTTATGTTTGAACACGGCGAATCTCCTATATACATGAAACCCTGCAGGCAGTACCAGGCTTCCTGGTTCTACCGGTTCCTCTGTGGCTGGTTCAAGGTTTTTTATGATTTCCTGCCAAATTCTTTCTGCATTCTTTGATCCCATTGGGATGTCAATACTGGGAACCGAAACTCTCCAGAGTTGCGTACCCGGTATCAGCTGTAACCTACCACCACACTCCACGATCCTGGATCCGACGATCTTAGAACATTTCGATTAGATTGAATCAGTGAGTGCTGTTCTCGGACATGACGATCAGAAGCAGAAATTGGCCACACTGATTTAAAAACGCTATACACGATGTTTATGCGTATGCATCGGTAGTTTTACGGCGCTATAGAAGTCACCTGGTCAGATTGTTTGCTCTTTCCAACACACAGGATGTTTTGAAGCGGATACTGGCCACACTATAATTATGAGCGTTACATAATATGAGCACACACTTGCATATATATATATATATATATATATATTAAAAAAAATTATTCACATACACACCATGTATATATAATGTACATGTATATATATTTATGTATATTTATTATTTATATATACGTATAAAATTATTATAGCGTCTTTTTAAATGACCTCAGAATTACTGCTTCATGCATGACTACTAGTCTATTATCAAATCGAAACAGGTGTGTCTCAACTGCATGGTCATTCTGGCATTTTCTTTATGAGTTGCTATTATAATATTATAAGCTATATACCTACATCTTGTGGCTTTACCTTTATGCATGGTAGGTATCTAGTTGAGTATGTATACAGTAGTATAGACCTGTATGATATCTGCAAGTACATTTGGTATATGAGTATGTATAGAGTGGTATATATGCCTGCATAATATCTTTAAGTGTGGTATATGAGTGTGTATAGAGTGGTATAGGCTGTGCCTGCACATGATATTTAAGTGTCGTATGTGTAGAGTGGTATAATTATACCTGCGTGATTTCTGGCTTTTTACCACAGAGAGAGTGAGAGAGAGAGAGAGAGAGAGAGAGAGAGAGAGAGAGAGAGAGAGAGAGAGAGAGAGAGAGAGAGAGAGAGAGAGAGAGATAGAGAGAGACAGTGTAGAGTGGTATAATTATACCTGCAAGTGTGGTATTTGGGTGTGAAATCATGTATACCACACTTAAAGACAGACAGACAGACAGACAGAGATACAGAGACAGAGACAGAGAGAGAGACAGACAGACAGACAGAGAGAGACAGACACAGACACAGAGACACACAGACACAGACACGGACAGAGATATCATGTCATGTTATTTTAGAGAGTGACGTAACCCTATCTTAATAGCTTTTATATACTTCTGTTGGTATAGAACGCCTTAGAACTGTCCGCACCAGCCACGGATGCTGTGTTGAAGAAGAGAAATAGCTGGGTGCAGTTGGCCGGACATCCAGGTATTCATAGTCCGTCTTTTTACGAAGTCAATCGTCTCTCGCAATTACCTTGAGCGTTAGGTGAAGAAGAACGTTTGCTTGAGCTAACGATTGATTAAGTAACTATAACCATAGCTAAAAATAATACTAACTATAACTGTAGCTGTAACTAAACAAAATCTGGATTGATTTAGCCAACCATCTCGTCTTAGGCGACTTTCCCTTGAGCTAAAATTGCAGTTCTCTGGCTCATCTTGGGCACGGTTTGCGCTGGCCTATGTTTTGTTGAATTTATTTCTAACAGTAAGCAAACAGTGCTCAGATAACTAGAAGAATCTCCAGTGGGAGGCCCCCACTCACGTGTACAGCACAACTGGTAGATTCTATCCCAGAGTTGGTTTCTCTCTACTCACTTAAAGTGGTGATGATGATGATGGTGGTGATGATGATGATGATGAGACGATTTATATAGCACCATAGAGGCCGAAAAAACATGGTGCAGTTCATGAGTTCAAAAGTCAATGACAGCTATATACATACAATACTGTAAAAAGAAAGTTCGTGATCTTGAAATATATGTTGAATTCAGTTAGAACAAGTGAGCAAACACTGCTGAGCTAACTAAAAGATATACCACTTACTCACTTATTTGCTTTCCAGGCAACTTCGCTCCAGCTGGGCCTAAGTCTATCTGGAAGCTTCCATACTAACAGGAGCACAATCGGTAGACAGCCAAAGGGCGACCTGAACGAAGCGAAATGTCTCCGAGAGTTGATGCGAGATTCTGTTCGAGAGGTCGTTCCGAAGTTCTATCGCGAGGTCGAATACAACGATACATGTATCCTTTCTGTGATATGTATGTGTGTATGACGTTGTATAAGCACTTGTTATAGCGCCCCTGTCAAGATTTCTACTCAGAGGTGCTCCCCGACTGCATGCGCGGACACTGAATCGGAGTTTCACGCCGAAAAGCGCATGAGCAATTGCAGTGAAGGACTTGCCCAGGGTCCCTACACGGCGACTTTGAGGTGGATTCGAACCCGCAACCCTCCAGCTGCAAGGCACCGAACATACCCATACACCCAAGCGCCCCACAATAGTGATAATTATCTTCTCAGATAAGATCATCACATGCTAAACATTTAGTTATTATGAGACATGGCAACCAGTTGGTTTGAGCGTTCGCCTTGTAATGTGGATAGTACGGGTTCGATCCTCCTCCTCTGAGACGGTTTCTGTGTAGGGACCTTCAGCAAGTCACTCACTCACAATTGCTTAGAAAAGTTATACACCTTTAAAAGCACTGGGCATGATAGCAGAACTCCGCCACTGTTCGCTTTCTGACAGTGCCAGTCCCAAGCCTGGATAAAGGAGGAGGGCGACGCTAATGGTCTTTGTTAACACACAGTGATCGTTAAACAGTAACCAAGCAAGCAAGCATATCCGGAATGTGTTTGTAATAAGAGACGACGATCTGAAAATTGTAATCGTAATTAAATTAAAATAGGAATTTATTGGACACCTGTTTAAACAAAATAACCGGCATTATTTGAATTAAAATCGGATTATAAGCATTTGAATGAAAAGTGGCATTATTTAGAACGGCAGATAGGAACCTCTCTACCGCTGCCTTGGCAGACCCGGTCATGTTCTGAACCCGCTCCTCCATCCTGTAAAGACACCCGCCCCCAAGCCATTCCCTGCGTCCCAGACCGCATGACTGAATTGTCCCACGGGCTGACAACTTAATGAGAAAAACGTTCTTAACAAGAATGCTTTATAATGTGTAATTGCATGTAAACCAAAGTGTGGTTATGCAGTTGGATAAATAAAGAATATACTTACTTTACTTAATCCTGCTATACAAATAAACAATGTTTTCAATAATTCAGTCTATTTAAGTTCTTAATTTTCCCTCTATGCCTAGCCCTAACTCTTCCTCTCTAGGATCCCCTGATATAAAATAACTTCTCCCATTCAATTCTTTGCTTGTATATATAAATTTGTTTGTGTTTGTTTGAATGTATTAATCTTGCCATGTACAGTGCTGTGCGTTTGCTATACTACTTCTCAATAAAGAATATTCTTACTTACTCGCTTGATACGGTTTATTTAGACACCTTTAAAATGATATCAGAGGATGTTATATAAGGAATGGACACGGTAAGCGATTATTGATGTTCATTTTGGATTGAGTTCTCGTCTTGTAATGCGGAGAGTATGGGTTCGATCCTCTGAGACGGTTTCTGTGTAGGGACCTTGACAAGTTCTTCACTGACAATTGCTTAGAAAAGTTAGACACCTTTAAAACGTTGTCTACCGATGCTATATAAGCACTGGCCACGATAGCCGATTGGTTTAGATTTAGAATATACTCACCGTGTTAAACGCGGAGCGTATGGATATGATCCTACTTGTTTGAGACGGTTTATTTAGACACCTTTAAAACGGTGTCAACCGATGCTATATAAGGATGGACACGATAGGCGATTATTGATTTTGGGTGGAGTGATCTCCGGTTGAAATATTGAGAGTATGGGTTCGATCCTCCTCTCTCTGAGACGGTTACTGTGTAGGGACCTTGACAAATCTTTCACTCACAATTGCTCAGTTAGTCACCTTTGAAACGATGTCTACCAGTGCTATATAGGCATTGGAGACGATTTGACTTGGACTTGTCGGTATTTTCTGAACACCATCGATTGATGCTTCGTCATTAGATAGGGTCATAGGGGCGATTAATAAGTGCGTAGGGGCCGTCCATAAATGACGTCACGCAATTTTGAACCCCTATATTTCAGTCACGTCGTCAAAAAATGCAACACCCCTTGAAAAATGACGTCACAAAGCTTTGCCCCCAACCCCCTAAAATTAAAATTTCCATGGCGAAGCAAAATGCTTTTTTATAGCTGAACAAATAGGGAGAGCATCCATATTTTAAAATCACTGATGACCAAATATTGAAATAATTGAAAATTATTAATAATGGTGCCATGTATACATTAAAATAATAATCTGGCCTAATTTTTAATACTCACAATTAAATGTTAGTGTTAAAATTAAATTGTTGTCAATTGCTGAAATTTAATTACAAGGACCTGGTGTGACGTCACACCTTCAAACCCGGAACAAGGTACACATCGTCACAAATTTCGACCTTTTCCGGTAACTACGTGAGGTTCATTTATGGACGGCATCCGTAATAGTAGTAGTAATAATAATAATACTAATGGTAATAGTGATAGCATGAGAACCATAGGCCTACTTAATTGTTTAGTGATCTGACATAATTTCGATTGACTTGACCTAAATATCAGTGTACGTGGAGATGGAGGACTTGCTGAAACATTTCAAGGATCCAAGCGTGATGGACATTAAAATCGGAACAAGGTAAGCATTGATTTTCAATTTCGACTTTCATCGGTAACTACCAAGGTTCCCCTGTGCATACCATACCTTTCGTTAAGTAATTGTAATCAAAAGTGCTAATGTACATAGCGCCTCTTGCAAGAAAACTCTTCAAGAAAACTCCTTATAGCATGGAAGACAGTGATTGAACAGAATTGTTATCATACACCAAATTACTTAAGCAATAATGAGGATAGTCTCAGGGCCGTTTTAGGTCGTCATAGGCACTCTTGCATCGTCTGTTTGCCTTTAGGACATTCCAGGAGCGTGAGGTCAAGAACCCTGAACTTCGACACGACCTCTACGAAAAGATGGTTCACATCGATCCCACGGAACCAACGGAGGAGGAAAACGAACAGAAGGCAGTCACCAAACTAAGATACATGCAGGTAATAACAATTCTCTAAGAATGGTCATTGTGGTTATTCTCTAACAATGGTCATTGTGGTTATTATCTAAGAATGGTCAATGTGGTTATTATCTAAGAATGGTCAATGTGGTTATTATCTAAGAATGGTCAATGTGGTTATTATCTAAGAATGGTCAATGTGGTTATTATCTAAGAATGGTCATTGTCGTCATTCTCTAACAATGGTTATTGTGGTTATTTCTCTAACAATGGTCATTGTGGTTATTCTGTAATAAGGGTCATGCATATATTGAGTACACTGACAGTACACTGTCTGTGGGAAGACAAGACGGTGAGGGAGAGGACTGGCCACCTGCTCTCATATGCCGAGGCTAAGAAAATGAAGTCGCTAACGCTTTAAACCCATGGCAAGCAAACTCAGACAAGCTCAAGGGACCGACTGCTCTTCTACTTCTTCTAAATGCATTGTGATTGGCAAGAAAGACCAAGTTCAATGTTTTCTAAACGTTATGAGCCTGCAATTTGAAACCAATCCTCTGCTGAACAGCAACACACTGCAAGGATCGAAGCATAGGGATGGCTTGTTTACATACCTCACTCTGACCTAGTTTATTACCTGACCTAGTTTATAACCTGATCTAATTCATTTCCTGACCTAGTTCATTACCTGACCTAGTTCATTATGACCTGACCTAGTTCATTACTTGACCTAGTTCATTACATGACCTGGTTCATTTACCTGACCTAGTTCATTTACATGATCTACTTCATTACCTGACCTGACCTAGTTTATTACCTGACCTAGTTCATTTACCTGATCTACTTCATTAACTGACCTAGATTATGTTAATTTTTTTTCAGTTTCGAGAACGAGGAAGCTCCTCAGCGTCGTTAGGCTTTCGAATTGAAGCTGTTCGAGTAAGAGAACCTCATTTTAAGTCGAACGCTAATCTTTACTTCAAGTTTATATTGGTTATTTTTCTGGATGATTTTAAAGTGGTATTGCTAAAGTGGTTCGTTTCTGGCATAAAAAGTACATAATATCATGTGTACAGGGAGGAGGATGGGCCAATTTTCCGGATTTCTGCGTACATACTAATGGATGGTCCCTTTCACAGTCATGTTATAGCGGGTTTATTTTCCACGGGTCAATTAATTCTGGAATCCGTGTTTCCGATTGTGTTATATCAGAATTCATTTTATAAGCGAGCTTGTTATATCGAGTCTCCAGTGTATGATGCGTTTTGTTCGTAAATTTTAGAATAGAATTAAGATTTGGTATAGGCTATACCCCGATTGGTTCATTGATTGGCGCTCATTATGTTCTGGTTGGAACTGGTGGGGCACCCAATTATTGTATTGTATTTGTATTTTATGGTCTTGAACTTTGACTAGTGGCTTTATTTTCTCGTTCTAGCGATCCGGTGAATCTTCGAATACAGACTTCAAAAGAGTTCGAACGAAGGAAGAAGTAAGGATTGCGCTAATCTCAATCTTATGCTATCGTCATACACATCGATAACGAGAACTAATAATTAGAAGCAGAGCAGTTTCTTACACACCTCTTTTAAGGCGTGTACTTGCCCTACAAGTAGAAGAAGCAGAGCGTGCCCTGACAATAGGTTAAAGAAGGCTTCAAATGTTAGCAACTTCGTTTTCTTGGTTTTCGTGATAAGGGTGTTCGATGGTGTAGTGGTTAGCGTGCTAGAGTCTAGACTGTCCATCGAGAGGTCGTGGGTTCAAATCCCCTCAGGGCAGAAATTTGGTTCGAGATTTCTATTCCACCTGTGAAAAATCCCCCTAGCCAAATCAGCCGTAACGAGTACACCGACCGTCGGTGGGAAGATGAGACGGCGAGGGAGAGGACTGGCCACCTGCCCTCATATGCCGAGGCTAAGAAAATGAAGTCGCTAACACTTCATACCCATGGCCGCATCAGAGCTAGCTTAAGGGACTGGTCATCTTTTTCTCGTATTTATAGTGGCACTGCAAACCTTAGAAAAGGTGTTTAATGGACTGCTCTTTATCTTCTAATGATTTACTGAATGATATTTTGCTCTATAGGTGATGAAGGCAATGGCACATTTTGTTGGCTCACAGTCATCCATCTGCAAACAGCTTCTGAGGAGATTAAAGGAAATCAAGAAGCGCTTTGAATCGTCCAGCTACTTCCGACATCACGAGGTCTGATTCAGCACAATCTCATGCCACACTAGGCTCATTTGAATACTGTGCCACCCAAGCCTGATCTCAGGCCTCCCTACCCTAGTCTCGATCTCATGCAATCCCAATCTAATCTGATGTCACCTTAATCTAATCTCAATCTTATGCCACTCTAATCTAATCTTGTGCCACATTAATATAACTTAATCTCATCTCCGTTTTGTGCCATCCTAGTCTTAACCTCATGCGATTGTAGTATGAGCTAAGCCTGGTGACAATTATATTTGTTAATTTGAGAGCATGTTTAGGATTTTAACTGTAAAAATATTTAAGTTATCACTAAGACTTGGGAACTCAGAAGTTTCTACAAACTCTGGTATTCTGGTCTAATTAATTAATTGATAAATAATATTATTTGAATTAAGTGGATATTATTTTTATTATTATCCACGACAGAAATTATCATGTTTTGGAGCATTTCACAAATTTACTTTTCATTTCCCAGTGCCACCGATGACGGTCGACAGGGCCAGATGAAAATATAAATATTATATATTAATTTCTTTACTGTTAATAATTGTTAATTATTTTCAGGTTATTGGCAGTTCCCTTCTCTTTGTCTATGACTGCGAAAAGCGAGCAAACGTTTGGATGATAGACTTTGCAAAGACAACGTACGTTCCAGACACGAAACTCACACATCATGCTCCGTGGAAACCCGGTAACCATGAGGACGGTTACCTTACTGGCCTCGAAAGCCTCATTCAGGTACAGCACAAGGACATAGGCGTAGTGTAGGTTAACATTTATATAGCACCTTTTTAAGGTGTGTGATATGATGACCTAGTTGTGAATGCACTTTAACTTTTCTTGAAATCATTATTACTATTATTATTTTTTCTGTGCCCCAAGGTATACAGGATCCCTTATTATTATTTTGCATTTATTAAGCACCACTATCCAACGACCGAGCATCAATCGATGGCGCTGAGCAATTGTGAGTGAAGGACTTGCTCAAAGTCCCTACACAGTAACCGTCTCAGGGGAGGAGGATCGAACCCATACTCTCCACGTTGTAAAGCGAACGCTTAACAGGCCTTTAACGTTATTAATCGCCTTTCTTGTTCCATCCTTATATAGCATCGGTTGACATCGTTTTAAAGGTGTCTAAAGAAACCGTCTCAGGGAGGAGGATCGAACCCGTACTCTCCGCATTACAAGGCGACCGCTCTAAACTCAAGCGTTCCCTACACGGTAACGTGGACCATCCGGATTTTATTGCAGCGTAACCTTCCCTTAATTCACATCCCTCAGTGTTTAATCTAGTCCCCTTGCTGTCGGGGGGAATCGAGGGTTCTCGGGGGGATCCCAATTATTTCAAAAGTTCATAAAAGCTGAGGACCGGGGCAATTTTCTCGAGGGGGTAGTAGTAACAAGACTTTTCCACTAAAAACTTTCGAAGGGTAGTAACGACAGTTTTTCAACAAAAGTTTTCCCTCCCCCACCACAGGAAAGGCACGATAAATCCTACAATTATCCATAAATTTCACACTTTCTATCCAGAATTTCATCTCTTTAATTTTTCTGGGGGATCTTTAAACTCTCCAGAGACGTCTAGATTAAACACTGTACATCCCTAGTAATAGACTTTGCTGACAGATTTTTACTGCATGAAGTTAAATCGCCTGCCAAGTCCCATGCCTATATAGCATCGGTTGACGACGTTTAAAAGGTGTCTAATGAGAGCGCTTTAACCATTCGGCTACCGTGTCTTATTTCTGTATAGCATAGTTGGTTAGCTGTTGTTTAACGACACTGTGTCGTAATAAAGATTATTAGCGTCGCCCTCCTCCTTTCACCAGGTTGGGACTGGCACTGCCACAGGTAGGGTAGTGGCAGAAATTTTCTATTTAGTTTAATTCTTCGGTGTCCTAGATCGTGGAGAGGTTTCTGTGCAGTACTAATCTCTGGCTGTTTTTTATTATTATTATTTTCTCGCATTTATTAAGCCCCACTATCTAATGACGAAGCACCAATCGATGGCGCTGAGCAATTGTGAGTGAAGGACTTGATCAAGGTCCCTACACAGTGACCGTCTCAGAGGAATAGGATCGAACGCTCAACCAAGTTGAAATTATATGCTACTAGCAGTTTTTACCCGGCGTTCGCCCGGGTTTTTCCCAGACGTAATATGTAACGGCTGCAAATAAAGGCTATTTACTTACTTACTATATTTGATGATAGGCCTATATCTGAGCGGAAACGACATTTAGAGGTGAAAGTAGTTGCTTTGCCCGTGTACTGCACGGGTTATCTCTACGCTACCTTAGGCTATATAGGCTTATTATTTATTCCCCGGGCTAAATAATTATAATAGACTAAGCTCGGTCGTTTTTCTATAGCCTATTTTTCTATTATCGACGTAGGCTATTATTTGTTCCTCGGGCTAAATATAATAGACGAAGTTCGGCCGTTATTGCGATTGTAATTTTTCGGAGCGACCCGCGTCTTTTAACGAAAGCGCCTGATTTGAAAATTAAGTATGCGTGACGTAAGATTACATAATTAGCATGCGTGACGTGGACAAATGGCCATAGGCCTACCATGGCCTGTATAATTAAAATAAACTCGTCGAAACAGTTGGAAATAATGTAAAATGTCCATATATCGGCGTTTAAATAAAATTGCGAACTGAAAATAGTCGCATTGACCTAGACGTTGCGTAAAAATGTTTTGTAAATTTTTTCAAATCGCTAAACCGTTCCGTTTCGGAGCCTTTAGCCGGACACGCAAACATACATACGGAAGGACATCGTAAACAGACTAAGACTTATAGTAATATAGATTAATCGCCGATCTTGTCCCGTCCTTATATACATGTAGCATCGGTTGATATTGTTTTAAAGGTGTCTAAATAAACCGTCTCAAAAAACGATCGAACCCATACTCTCTGCGCTACAAGGTGAACGCTCTAACCAGTCGACTACAAATGTTTGTGGGAAAGAAATCCCAAATAGTTGAATCTACACCAAACTACATGTAACTGGCAGTCTGTTTTTTCATAAGTTGTTTATTGATTTTATTGATCTTGTTTTGTAGATTCTGAAGGAGCTGAGCAGCAGTCGTGACCTGGCGACCTTGACCAAGTCATCCGATTGACCTCAACCTGAAGGTCGCACCGAACCTCATCATTACCTCGACCCAGTACGATGACCATAAACTTTCGCAATGGCTGTCATCCGTTTGTGCTGCGCTTCAAGCGGCGATTCTGTCGTGCCTGAACAGTTGCCGGGATGTTGCAATAGTCGAGGGTGCGTGGCGCAGAAGTTCAGGACGCTGTAAGGGAAGAGAGCCGAGGATGGGGTAGAACTGTTCAAGTGTACTGTTGGATAAGACAAGTACGCTGCTGGAAAAGACAAATATGCTGTTCTAAAAGACAAGTATGCTGTTGAAAAAGACAAGTATGCTGTTGGAAAATAGTATTCTATTGGAAACGACAAGTATACTGTTGAAAGACAGGTATACAGTTGGAAAAGACAAGTGTATTGTTTCAAAATACGGGTATTCTACTGGAGAAAACAAGTATACCATTGGAAAGAGTATTGTTTGAAGACAAGTATGCTGTTGGAAAAGACTAAATATATACTGCTGGAAAAGATTTCTTATGCCGAATAGCACTCAGCTGGCTGAGATGCTATTAATTTCAATAGGCTTTTTGAGTTGGATGTCTGTTATGCGGGAAGTGTTGATCTGTGAGACCGAACTACTAAGTGCAAAACCAATTATGGTCCTCCAGTATACGAATACTTGTTGGCGATGTACCTCAGAGTTTGATGCCCAGGGCAAATGGCCCTTCTGTCATGCCCTCTCATAGACATATTGACTAGCGAGAGAATTTAAAAATGTGCAATATAAACGTTTCGATGTGTGACGTCAGAGAAGCAGGAGAAAAACTTTTGAGACGCTTAGGTTATTTCTAAAGCGACTTGTTTGACAGCTGTAGAATATTTATTTAGATCTGTTATGTCGGGGTTATTTTGATCAGTACGCAGGTCATCATTTCCTCGATCCTTGATTTTAACCCTGGTGGGTTTAGTCAAAGGTCAGGAAGCAATAGGCAACATGTAGGAAGTGGTATGTTTTTGCGACCAACGTCAACAGTGTGATTCAGTCATCTTACTTTAACCTACCTGCTTTCCCCAACCAATAAAGAGCATTATTAGTGATTTCTTTTCAAGATTGGTGCCATATAAATTTCTCTTAGGATAAGAAATCCATTTTATTGTTTTGTGGTGCTCGGACTGATGATTATATTTAAACGTTGGTGCAATAGACGATTTAATCTTTATTTATTGCAATGATGTTAAAGTAGTGCTCTCATTATGTAATGTAGGCCTAATAATATTATTATAGTGGTTTGGCATCATGTTAGGAAAACTTGGCCATCTGCGATTATCATTCTATTCAGTGAAGGATTGAGTTTATGTTACAATAGCAGTAAAGTGCTTATAGACAACTACAGTGCTTAGTGCAATTAACGTAATTAAGTTCATTAGTAACTTCTATAGCGGCGGTTTATAATGCACGGAGCCTCAACCGATGGCGCTACAAAACAAAGCTGTAATCAGGAATATCAACTATGACAGGCAGCCTGCGGCGGATACTTGTTGTTACATTGGATTGTCTGAAATTTTAATTTAAGTGCATTTTAATTACAGCTTTCGAACTGAGTTAAGACTGCCACTGGCATAACTTCTGAGGCATTATTCTTGCGTAGATTTTGGTTGGAATTGTGCCGCCGTTAAATAAATTCCCGATGACAGTGCGGTTGACATATATATATATATCCTGTGCGATTTTACTTTTATAAGCCTATAGCTATTCCCAATTCTATGTTTTCGTCTGTTTAAACTCGATTTCAGACTTTAAATGTGTAAATTTGTTAACCAAAGAAATAAAGAACGTTGTTACTCTGTAATCAATAAAACGACTATTTATCGAAGAAAGTCTTGTTTTTTCTCTGAAGTAGGGCCAAAGGTTACAGTTGCGACTTCTAACCATTGAGGCATAGGCCTACATGGTTCTACCGTGCAATAATTGTGCAAGACGTCTAACATAAATTTTATTTTAGGCTATCTGGTTGACTAGAGCCTATCGTAAACTCGAGAATTTATTAAGCGCTGCTCAGCTAAGCAGAGGACAAGCTTCTAAGTGAACGCTGCGCCCAGTCAGAGGGGTTGTCCAGGAAATTCAGGTAATCAGAGAAGTGTAAATGTAGATAAATTGATATAGCGACCATTTGGCCGACCGTGCTCTTTCAATGAATTAATCGGTACGTGAAATCCTTCACCGCCGCTGCCCATTTGAATGGGAGTCACGTCCTTTAAGGTCCCATTACACGGTCCATCGACGTACGGACCGTGCCAGCAGTCGGAAATCAGTCACCAGTTGGAGGTGAACCGCGATCCGCACATAGCTCACAGAGATGCGCTTTAGCTAGAGAGAGAAGCTGTGACAGTGGGTTTGTGGATGGATCCAGAGTTTAACGGCAGCTTATGACAACATAGGCCGTTGCCGCCGACAAAGATTAGTTTTTGGCATATTACAGCTCTGTAATTTTAATGGGTTTGTACTTAATAGTGGGTTTGTACTTTGTAGTGGGGTTGAGAGAAATGGGAAGTCGGCCGATAGGGTGATATACGCGACCCTCAATTTCACGTTAGCTGATCTGGTATTATAGTTATTACTTATTAGATTACCAGATATACAAAATAATAAATTATTAACATTTGAGTAATTCTTAGAGAACGAGAAATAAATATCGGGGTCGTTGGTTATACGTCATCGAGTGTAGAATCAATAGTAAATATGTAATCTGTGACTTAAAACGTGTTGACGTTATTATAATATTTACCAACTTATTTACGGATTTTCTTCGTTTTATTATAAAATTCCGCCGGGTATGTTTTAGATTTTTTACCTTGTGCATAACGAGCATCTGGCTGAAAATTATGATGTTCTGAAGAAGCTTTGTATGCCGCGAGTTAATGTTATGGCCATGAGGTCCATCTAATAACCAGTTAGTTGTGAAGTAGCGTACGCCTTTGGTTTGCTGCATGTTTGTTTACTTTATCTCTGTGAAACGAACGCAGCGCTCGTGAATAAGCTGGTGCCCTGCGCTTAGCGTTGGACCTAGCACTTTAGAAATTTGGAGATTACGATACGACAGTTATGACTGTTGAAATTCAATGCTGATAGTAATGACGATGATGGTGACGACGACGACGACATTTTGTAATAGCAGTAGTAATAATTATAAATAATAATATTATAATTCCCAGCAATAGGCTAATATAGTAGTTTTTTTTTGTTCCTGAGAGATTGCTTCTACCTTGGGTAAAATAATACTGATAATAATAATAATAATACATGGTATAATAATAATACTAATACATATAATATTAATAATACGAGAATTTATAATGTATGTTATAGAATGCATTATGAATTTTTGGCCTTATATATAACTATTTTCAGATTTCTGATTCCTGCAGATCGTTCCAGAAGCAGAGATGGCGGTCGACGGCAGGAAGTGGACTCCAGTCGCCGAAGTCTACGATCCAGTCTTAGCCGGAAGCATCGATGGCACAGACGCCGAGCCACACGATCACGGCATCGTCCGAGCGCTCAACAGCACCTACCGACCAAATAAGGGCGTCACAGGCGACCCGGATTGCACGGTGTTCATTGGCCGGTTGAATCACGTGACCGGCGATGACACGATTAAATCTGTCTTCAGCAAGTATGGACAGATTAAGCGTCTTCGCCTCGTGAGGGACTTGGTGACTGGTTTCTCAAAGGGTTACGCGTTTGTCGAGTATTACGATAGATACGCGGCGTACAAAGCCGTTCGTGACGCTAACAAGATGGTGATCGACGACAAGGAGATTCTCGTTGACGTGGAATGCGAAAGAACGCTGGGTGGTTGGAGACCCCGTCGACTCGGAGGTGGGTTTGGGGGTCGAAAGGAGTCGGGGCAGTTGAGGTTTGGGGGTAACAATCGACCTTTCCGGAAGCCGATTCTCATCGGAAAAGGAATTTGGGAATGGGGTCAGTCGCATGGGGGAGAGAGGAACGAGGAAAATAGAGATGGGTGGGAGAAGAGAGACAATCAACCTAGAGAGAGAAGAGATCAAAGAAGTCAATCAAGAGTCGATTCAAGGAGTCAGCAAGACGACCGGAGAGATCGAGACAGAAGTCGATCGAAAGATCAAAGGAGAGAGAGAAGTGACTGTGATACTTTTGATCGAAGCAATGGAAATGACAGAGATCAAAGTCGATCAAGAGATCATAGGCGATAGCTTGCACTGAATATGTAGATCTCAGTAAAGCATTTGACAGTACGGACAATGTACAAAGTATTTACTGTTTTCAGCGTATTTTGATCTCGGTTAAACATTTAACAGTTGCAAATAATGTTAACAGACGTTAAACGCATGGTGTCTAAACACAGTCTCTGTTGCCAGCTCTTTGACAGTTTTTTCTTAACTCCAGATGCCACATTATTTTCTAGATATTAGTTTATTCTGAGAATTTACATAGCGCCTCTTCAAGAGACCTACTGAGAGGTGCACTCTGTGTTAACGTGCGTTAAAACTTAAAAGTTAAGTGTCATTATGAACGAAAATATTACATGAGTTAGCAAACCAATGCACAGTAAGTTAGAAGATGTAGCCCATAATGAGTGTGCTTTCTGTCAAAAGTGCTTTTTATCCAGATAATCTGTACTAGTCCTGGAATGGGCTTCCTACCGTGCTTCGTCAGGCACCTGCTAGTCACTCTGCTTTGTTTCTCACTACTCTCGAGACTGTCCTGTTCGACCGGGGTTGGGCTTGGAGCGTTTCTGAGTAGGCATCCTTGAAGGGGCGCTATATAAATTTGCTTAAATAAATAAAATTTGTCCGAAAATTGTGATTTTCAGACAATCTCACAACTGCAGTAAAAATGATAATTGCATGTACAAATTGTACATTATGTTCAAACAAATTTAGTGTACAGAAAATTATTATAAATTTTAATTGCAAATTGATATGGCGCCACTTGAAGAGAGATTCATGAGAGGCGCTCCCGACTGAACACAGCAAAGCCACGATCGAACAAAATGGTCTTCCAACGTTTGTGGAAGAGAGGCTGAGAAATTACTATAAACACTGCTCCTGTGTGGTAAATTACCCATCTATTTAGTGCTGACAGTTTCCATGTGGACAGAAGTACTAGTTTCCAGTGTTAAGGGCATAATTTTATTATTGTGGCTTTCAGGGCCATTAACACGTCGCCCTCCTCTTTTCTCCAGGCTTGGGACTGGCACCTCCCGAAACCAGCAGTGGTATATATATATATATATATATATATATATATATATATATATATATATATATATATATATAATTTCGTTTGCATATATTGATATTAAAATTCAATAAATAAACCTCCGTGTGCACACCTCTAGAAATGTTTTACCGACTCTATATATTCGTGAACGACACGATTAATTGTTATAAATGGTATTGCTGTCGTCAAATTATTATTAATAATTTATAGCGGCGTAATAACGCGCCTAAAGAAAATGGTTATCTTGCACAAAAGCGCGTAAGGGGTCGTCTGTTAATTATGTCAACAAAATAGGGGAGGGGTTTGGAAAAGTTTGACAGTTGTTGACAGTGGGGGGGGTTGGGTTCAAGTTGACGTCAAAATTTTTTCCCCAATGAATCCAAAAAAGGTAGCGAAAGAGTAAATGGCTAAAAAAAGTCAGCTAAAAAAAGGTCATCGGAGTTCAAATCTCTAAAAAAGGTCATTGAGAAAAAATTTCAGTCGGGCTACGCTGCTGGTAGGGGGTTCTAGGATTGTTGACGTAATTTTTTTGGGGGTCCGTCAATGTTTGACAGTTGTTGACAAGGGGGTGGAGGGGTCAAAAAGGCCTGAAATTTGTTGACATAATAGCGAAAACCCCTGTCGTCGTCTCTGAGATCACCAGGTGGCAGGGAAGAGGTTTGGGCTTGCACGGAGCAGCAGTCCGCGTGTCGCTATAGAAGCGTAAATTCGGCGTTCGGAGTATTGCGAACGTCTAGCAGCACCAGCCAATCGATCGCTCAAGTCAAAAATCACCAACACGTCCTGGTTTCTACACGATATATTCTTGAAGTGTCACACAGCAAGGCAGCACGTCGAACACCCGTTCGCTCCAGTTACAAAATCAGAATGGCCCGTCGAACACCCGTTCGCTCCAGTTACAAAATCAGAATGGCCACGAGTGTGGCAGGGGCCCTCTATTTATACCTGAGCAGCCTGAGCAAGAAC
This sequence comes from Aporrectodea caliginosa, assembly GCA_020284085.1. Classification (NCBI taxonomy): domain Eukaryota; kingdom Metazoa; phylum Annelida; class Clitellata; order Crassiclitellata; family Lumbricidae; genus Aporrectodea; species Aporrectodea caliginosa. Next base: position 330,300 of record JACEVL010000014.1, read on the forward strand.
TGAGCAGAGGGGGGGACTGAGCAGACTGAGCAAGAACTGAGCTGAGCAGACTGAGCAAGACTGAGCTGAGCAAGAACTGAGCAAAGACTGAGCAAAGACCTGAGCAGAGGGGGGGCTGAGCAGACTGAGCAAGAACTGAGCAAAGACTGAGCTGAGCAAGAACTGAGCAAGACCTGAGCAGAGGGGGGGCTGAGCAGACTGAGCAAAGACCTGAGCAGAGGGGGAGGCTGAGCAGACTGAGCAAGAACTGAGCAAAGACTGAGCTGAGCAAGAACTGAGCAAGACCTGAGCAGAGGGGGCTGAGCAGACTGAGCAAAGACTGAGCAAGGACTGAGCAGAGGGGGAGGCTGAGCAGAACTGAGCAAGAGCTGAGCAAGAACCTGAGCAGAGGGGGAGGCTGAGCAGACTGAGCAAGAACTGAGCAAAGACTGAGCAAAGACTGAGCAGAGGCAAAGACTGAGAGCAGGAGCTGAGCAGACAGAGGAGGCTGAGCAAGGCAGGGAGCAGCCCTCGACCGTCACACTCTCCCCCCGCTGCGATTCGAAATGTCTCCTATTTCGACGGAGGGAGAGGCGGCCCAACTAAACTTAAAATCTCCGGGTCGTCCCCAAACATCAGGACAAAGAAATGGCCAATCGGCCAAACACTTATCCCTAGGCAGGCCAACGGGCCAAAAACAACTAAAGTCCCCGGTCGCTCACCGACCATCTATACAACAATATGGCCAACGGGCCAAAGCAAAGTCCTGAGAGACCAGGTCTCAAAACACGCGGCCAACGGGCCAAGATAAAAGTCCAAAGTCTCAAGTCGATATCCGACTGTCCCTACTCACGACGAGTGGCCAAAGGCCCAGTCAATCAGACAACTCGCGGTCCGCTCCCGACCAACACTTAAAATTTCTACAATAAAGCGGCCAACGGGCCCATAGACAAAGCTAAAGAGGTCGCACCCCAGGCGTCCAACCTAAAATCGCACTGTTAATCAGCGTACAGAACAGTCATCGTTCGGGAAATGTTCAGCGACAGTACTCAGAGTCTGTGGTTCCCATCAAACCCACCAGGCTGCGTTGGCCTGGCAGAGGCTGAAACAGAGTCCAGGACGGATCTGCGTCGTAGTCGTCCGGAATCGCAGTCGTCTAGCATCTGCGGGCAGCGCCCAGCTCGCTTACCGATAGCGGGCAGGAAGGCGACTCGTCCGCTTAGGTCGCCCGTCGGCCTCATCTGGCTGAGGAGCCAAAGGCATCAAGTCGATCGCGGGAGCCGCAGGCGTCGCGTTCTTCCTCTCCTTCTTCCGAGTCAACGGAGGCGCAGGCCGCGTCTCCCGTTCGTCCGTTCCCTCATCAAAGCACGGCCGCAGCTTGTCGACGTGGGCGACAAAAGGGCGTGAGTTCCTGTTTCTCCGTAGGCGGTAATTGACGATACCGCAACGCTCCATCACGAAGTATGGCCCAGTGAACATACGGGCCCATTTCGGACTCCGTCCCTGGTAGCGTCGAGGCGTGTAGTACCACACGCGGTCCCCAGGGGAGAATTCCGCCGGACGAACTTTCATGTCGTATGCGTGTTTCCGGCGCTCGGCGGAGACCCGTAAGTGTTCTCGGACAAGACGATACGCGCTTTCCATTCGGTCAGCAAAGTCTTGCGCGTAAGCTGAGTAGGTGGCAGCGCCACGGTCACCATCAGGGGGTCTCCCGTAGACAAGGTCGATCGGAGCCCTCGTCTCTTTCCCGAACATCAAGAAGTTCGGGGTATAGCCCGTAACTTCGTGCGGTGACGCCCGATAGGCGGCCAACACATGAGGCAGAACCTCGTCCCAATCGCGCTGATGGCTGCTAACCACTTTCCCCAGCATAGCGTTCATAGTGCGGTGGAACCGTTCGATCAGGCCATTACAACTGGGGTGATAGCTGGAGGTCCTCACCTTGTCAATCCCCAATAACCGACAGAGATCCTTAAACAAGTTTCCCTCAAAATTGGTTCCCTGGTCGGTCAGAATCTGAAGGGGCGCCCCATACCTAACTATCACGTTTTCCACTAGGGCCCGGGCTACCGAGGTGGCTTCCTGATTGGCCATGGGAATAGCCTCCACAAATTTAGTAAACCCGTCCATCACCGTCAAAATGTATACATGGCCCCGGCGGCTACGCGGATGAGGACCCGTGATGTCTATACTAAGACGCTCCCATGGCTCCCCGCATGGCAATGGCTGAAGGGGGCCCTGCTTTGGAGGTTGACCCCGGCGATACTGGCTACAGGGGGAACACCGCTGACAAAAGCGCTTAACATCCCCTGACCAACCTACCCAGTACGCCCGGCGTCTCACCTGCCACCTTGTCCGGCGAACGCCCAAATGGCCCCCCGTTACCCCGGTATGGGCAAACCTCATGAATTCTTCCTTCTTCACCTTCGGAATCACCAACTGATCCACGCCGTCCGGCGTCTGGCGGTAGATTATCCCGTCCTGCAAACGCAGTCGGTCTTTCTGATGCCAATATATTTTAATGGCTTCGCTTTCTTGCAGGAGTTCAACGAACTCGGGTATCTCCGCGCCCTCTTCCAACCAGCTACGCACTATTCGCAAGTCAGGATCCTCCCTCTGGGTTCTCTCTATAGAATCCGACGGATCCTCGTCGGCATCCGGCGGGGGCGGCTCGGGTTCCTCAGTGACCGCGGCCACAGTGGCCAGGTCCTCCCATCCACACTGTCGACACGGGCGACGCGAGAGTGCGTCAGCATTAGCATGCTTCCTACCCGGTCGGTGCACCACCTGAAACTCGAATTCAGCGAGGCGCTCAAGCCATCGCCCCTGCTGGCCGATCGGCTCCGGCGTCCGTTGCAACCACTGCAATGCAGCATGATCCGTCCTCAAAACAAATGGCCTTCCCAGCAGATACTGCCTATAGAACTTCGTGAAGTAAACTATTGCCAGCAACTCCTTGCGGGTCACGCAATAATTTCGCTCAGCAGTAGACAACAGGCGGCTCCCGTACGCGATCACTCTCTCCTCGTCCTCTATGCGCTGGGACAGAACTGCGCCTATGCCTAGGTCGCATGCATCGCAATCCAACACATAGGCACCTTCGTCTCTCGGTAAGGCAAGAATCGGGGCGGTTGTCAAAGCAGTCTTCAGGAAATCAAAGGTCTCCTGGCAAGCTTCATCCCAGATGAACGCCCTGCCTTTCTTCGTCAGTGCAAACAACGGGGCTGCCACCGTTGAAAAGTCTCTAACAAACCGGCGATAATACGCACACAATCCTACAAAGGCCCTTACATCCCGTAATCGCTGCGGCACGGGCCAGTTAACCACATCTTGAATCTTTGCCGGGTCCATAGCCACTCCTTCCGGTGTCACTATATGGCCTAAGAAACTTACAGTCCTTCGCAGCAATTGACATTTACTGGGCTTAAGCTTAAGGTTAGCGCCCCTCAATCGCTGAAATACTCGCTCAAGCCGATCTAAATGCTGCTCCGGTGTACTCGCAAAAATAATCACATCGTCCAGGTAAACAAGGCAAATCTCAAAGTTTAGGCCAGATAGGACGATATCCATAAGCCGCTGGAAAGTCGCAGGCGCGTTACAGAGCCCGAACGGCATCACTTTCCACCTAAAAATTCCCCTTCGCGTAACAAACGCGGTCTTATCGGCGTCCTTCGGGTCCATGGCAACCTGATGATAACCGCTTCTCAAATCCAGCGTGCTGAACCAGCCCCCGCCCGCAAGGGCGTCCAGACATTCATCTATCCTCGGTAGCGGGTATGAATCTTTCTTCGTCTTCTCATTCAATTGCCGGTAATCGATGCAGAATCTTAAGGCACCGTCCTTCTTACGGGCCAACACCACGTTGGCAGCCCACTCACTCACAGCAGGTTCGATAATCCCGTCAGCAAGCATGCTGTCCAGCTGGCTGTCAACAGCGGCCCTATGCGGTAGCGGATGGCGTCTTAACGGCTGGCGCACGGGACGCGCATCACCCGTCTCAATTTTATGGGTACAAACTGATGTCCTTCCCAGGTCCCGATCAGACACAGAGAACACATCTCCATAATCTACCAGCATCTTACCTAAACGCTCCCTTATCTCAGGCGGCACTTCATCGGGCAAGTCTGCCAACAGCGATTCCATAGGTGAAGCTACATTAACGGGCCCCGCGTTTCCCTTGTGCGTCTCATTTATCTCCACCTGCACCGGGTGCAAGCCTCCCAGGATCTGATCTTTAGTTAACCTTACCGAATCCCCATTTAAATTAACGACCCTAACCCTGGTATCTCCGCAATCACCGACCACTACGCGGGCAAGATGAACCCCGGGTTGGATTTCCTTAGCCTCCGTCATCCAGGCGGGCGCTACCGTGGTTAAATCACCGTAAAGAGTTTTCACCGGGACATCATGCTGGCATTTAGGGGAAACTATCACATCCTCGGCGACCATCACGCGCCGGCACCACGTGGCCCCATTGCCCCTTACCAGGGAAATACGCCTACGTCCAACAAATAAGGCCCCCGTCCCAAAACCTAAGCGGCAGCGGTGTTCCCGTAACCAATTCATGCCTAACATGGGCTCAGCAATCTGGTCGGACACCAGAAACGAGGTTGGGATCTCAAAGCCCCTCCATACCTTAATGGGCACCTGGACCTCCCCAAGGACACGTATAGCAGTCCCATTAGCAGCCATCAAGAAGCGATTGCAAGAGCGAAGTTCTAACCCGTCGACAGTAGATGATGGCACCAGGCTGACTTCCGATCCCGTGTCGATCAGGCACAGCTGCGGTCGTCCGTGAATCGTCCCTCGAATGTAGATTGCGTTCTTACTGGCGCGGTTCGGCAGACTCGGGCGTGTCGTATGGTTCCGGGCCACCGGGTCCGGCGGCGTCGAATCTTCTTCCTCGGTCGTCGCGGTCTGGTCCGGGCGGTTTCGGAAACGGCGTGCTTGGCGGCAGTTACGGGCAATGTGACCGGCTTTTCCACAGTTGAAGCAGGTCACCGTCGATCGCGAATTTTCCGGCTGGCGATCTTGCTCGGGGCGAGCGTCGATTCCCGGTCCATCGTGCGTCTGAGTTCCCTGGCGGAGCTCGCGGAATTGGCGGTCGATTCGCTGCTCAATTTCACGCTGCCATTTCCGCTGTTCGTCCTGTTGATTCTTCAGGAACCGGTCCAGCTGCTCCTGCATCTGGGCGTTTGCGTCGGTTTCCTGGGTTCCACGCACTCTGTTCGGCGGTCTTCTGCGGTCGTCGGAGTCGGTCGTGCGCTGGTAAGCTTCCAGACGCAGCGCCGTCCGGTAAGCTTCATCGAGAGTCTTGGGCTCTCGCTCGCGTACCTTGAGCGAAAGTTCTCGGTCTCTCATCGCTTCCAAGAAGGAGTCCTTCGCGATGATCTGCGTAGTTTCGTTGGAAGGCACCGGGTAGGCCAAGACGACCAGACGACGGATTTCATGCAGCAGGTCACTCAGGTTTTCTTCCGGGCGTTGACGTCGGTAATACAGCTGAGCACGGAAGGTTTCTGCCTGGCCTTCCGTCCCGTATCTCTGCCGAAGGCGTTCGACAAGTTCCTCGTAGCTCACGCTCGGTTGAGCGCCGAAGTCCCAGAGAAGCTGCGTGGCCGCTTTTTCTAGCGAACATCGTAGGTAGTCGACTCGGTCTGCGGCCGTCCACTTGTTATGCCTCGCGCAGACCTCGAACTGCACCAGGAACGACTCCAGCGATCCCGTCCCGTCAAACTTCCCTGGTTTCATCGGCGTCGGGCGATTTCGCAGTAGGTCACCAACACTTTCCAGCAAATTCGGCGTCGAATTCCTCGGTTGGCCCGTCTTTTCAGTCTCTTCGGTCTTTACGCGGCCGTCCGATTTCAATTTCATCTTTTCTGTCGTCGGATCGCCCGTCTTTCCTCGGATGCTCGATCTCTCCGGCTTCACGGTCGTCTCTTCTTCCCTGTCTTCGCGAAAGCTCGATCTCACCGGCTCTGGGTCGTCGAAGCCGATACTTTCCAGCAAACGGCTCCCGTCCGGCGGCCCGTCCATCATCGCTCTCCTCGCGGCTGGCGTCGACGTCTCGGCAGGCGTGCGAATCAGACTTGGCATCGGGTAGGCTATCGTATCGTCGTCGTCTCCCGGGAACATCGTCGGTAGATTCTAGCGGTCGTCGGCTGTAGAAGAAACTGCGTACCCCACTTCTGGTACCAGTGTAGCGAAAACCCCCTGTCGTCGTCTCTGAGATCACCAGGTGGCAGGGAAGAGGTTTGGGCTTGCACGGAGCAGCAGTCCGCGTGTCGCTATAGAAGCGTAAATTCGGCGTTCGGAGTATTGCGAACGTCTAGCAGCACCAGCCAATCGATCGCTCAAGTCAAAAATCACCAACACGTCCTGGTTTCTACACGATATATTCTTGAAGTGTCACACAGCAAGGCAGCACGTCGAACACCCGTTCGCTCCAGTTACAAAATCAGAATGGCCCGTCGAACACCCGTTCGCTCCAGTTACAAAATCAGAATGGCCACGAGTGTGGCAGGGGCCCTCTATTTATACCTGAGCAGCCTGAGCAAGAACTGAGCAGAGGGGGGGACTGAGCAGACTGAGCAAGAACTGAGCTGAGCAGACTGAGCAAGACTGAGCTGAGCAAGAACTGAGCAAAGACTGAGCAAAGACCTGAGCAGAGGGGGGGCTGAGCAGACTGAGCAAGAACTGAGCAAAGACTGAGCTGAGCAAGAACTGAGCAAGACCTGAGCAGAGGGGGGGCTGAGCAGACTGAGCAAAGACCTGAGCAGAGGGGGAGGCTGAGCAGACTGAGCAAGAACTGAGCAAAGACTGAGCTGAGCAAGAACTGAGCAAGACCTGAGCAGAGGGGGGGCTGAGCAGACTGAGCAAAGACTGAGCAAGGACTGAGCAGAGGGGGAGGCTGAGCAGAACTGAGCAAGAGCTGAGCAAGAACCTGAGCAGAGGGGGAGGCTGAGCAGACTGAGCAAGAACTGAGCAAAGACTGAGCAAAGACTGAGCAAAGACTGAGCAGAGGGGGAGGCTGAGCAAGGCAGGGAGCAGCCCTCGACCGTCACAATAATTAATGGACGACCCCTAATAGAAAGTCAATCATAGCAAAATCTTAAAGAAATAAGTTTTAAGGTTAGTTTTGAAAATCGATAATGTTGAGGATTTGCGGATAAAGATTGAGAGTTTTTTCCATTCACGCTAGTTTTTTGAGTGATCGCGTCACAAAAAAATCACCCTGAGATGATGAACGCAGCCTTCGTCTCGATTGGAGAGAGGAACAGAGTGTAACAAATGAAGAAATGTAGACCTATACAGGAGAATTAAGTGTGTGTGTAGATTCGGTACATTAGGAGACAGATTTTGAAATTGAAGCAGGCTTGTAAGGGAAGCCAGTGTAGTTCACGAAGGGTCGGTGTGCCGTGATCTCGAGACTCGATGTGATCAATGTGTGCCGATAGGGCTACATGTATTTCTGTAATAATGTTTGATTGCATTAAATGACACTTTTTTTAAATTCAGACTAGAAAAAATCTCAGACTAGAAAAAATCTCATGTTATAATACAGGTATTGTAAATTTGAAACTAATACTGTACTATATATATATATATATATATATATATATATATATATATGTATATGCAGAAATGCTAACATGAGTGATAATGAATAATTAAAGTTCATTAGAAAGTTTTAGAATAAACTAGTAAATATTTTTATATAATTATCTGGGAATATATTGAGACTTGGGAATAAGAAAATCGTCAATATTAACTCGACCAATGCACGTACGTCCGTGCGTTAATGCCAGGCACTGCCAGTCCCAAGCATGGATGGAGGAGGGCGACGCTAATGATCTTTGTTATCGCACAGTGTCGTTAAACTCATCTGAAACAACTGCTAATCGCTAATACTGATTTCTTCGCCTATAGTTGAATGAGGCCACACGACTCGACACGAGCAGTGAAAACTGTTCGTAATAATTACACACCTCTTTTATGGGTGATGCTCGCCATATAAGTAAAAGCAGAAGCGCTGTATTGAACATGTAGTTTGAGGTTCTGAACGTCTGCGTTTATAATAATAAAACGGTGAAAACTATACCAAGCAACAGGGCGGAGACTTAGGGGGACAGGGGGGACGGTCCCCCCCCAAAACTTGAGGTGGGGGACGGAGCTGCTTATATCCCCCCCAATATTTCTGAAATATTTCATGAATATAATAATAATAGCTACGAGTGACAACGAGCAATTTTGTTCAGATGACAGCTTAAAATGCTACCATTACAGTGTGGAAATTCAAAAATTTAGATAGGGGAGGGGTCACTTCCCTCCTCAAACCCCTCCCCCAAACTCAAACACGACTCAAACTACATGTAAGCTACGAGTGACAGCTGGTTCCTATTAGCACTCAAATTATAGAGCAATTTTTTCAGATGACAGCTTAAAGTGCTACCATTACAGTGTGGAAAGTAAAAAAATGTAAATAGGCACAAACCCCTCCCCAAACTCAAACACGACTCAAACTACATGTCAGCTAAAAGTAACAGCTGGTTCTTATCAGCACTCAAATAATAAAGCAATTTTGTTCAGATGACAGCTTAAAATGCTACCATTACAGTGTGGAAAGTCAAAACATTTTTAGATGGGGAGGGGCACATCCCCCCCTCCCCAAACTCAAACACGACTCAAACTACATGTCAGCTACGAGTAACAGCTGGTTCTTATCAGCACTCAAATAATAAAGCAATTTTGTTCAGATGACAGCTTAAAATGCTACCATTACAGTGTGAAAAGTGAACAAGTTTTTAGATGGGAGGGGGCACATCCCCTCCCCAAACCCTCCTGCTCGGCGCTGCGCGCCTTGCCGATCGTCCTTCGGCCGCTCCTTCACCCGTCCCCCCAAACCCAAGACCAAGTCTCCGCCTATGCCAAGCAATTACACAATAATCTTAAAGTGATGATATTCGACCTATAATTAAACGAATGTGGTCCTGTATTACGCCAAAGAAACGGTAAGAACTGTTGAAAATAATCTCTGCCGACGTTAACTACCTTAATTTGTCGCCATATTATAGGGGTCGAACATAAAAAACATCCGTCCGCAAAACTGACCAACTCTGTACCCCTCACTTCCCTCTTGTCCGCATTTAGCCTTACCCTCCCTTCTTCCCCTTTGCGGACGTCCACATAAGCGGACGACTGGCTACAAGACTCGTGTAGTGTGGCAGCACGTACGTACTCGCGTAGGCCTATAGCCCATAAACCGACTTTTCCTTTCTGCTGCTTTATTGCGGTGCCAAACGCGATTCCACTTTTTAATGTCACAATCATTCTTTTTACTATTATTCCACAGTCCCTGCACATGTTGAGCAGTGTTAATTGTGCGTTGCATGTAACGCGCTACTGTAACTAGTTACTATTTTGCGTTAACTTTTGAGGCAGTTGACCAGTTATTTTCACAAAAAATAACAGCGGTTAGCCTACTGATTACTTTTATGAGGTAACGGTTACGCCAAATATTTAGTTACTTCGAGGTATAATATTATAGTCTATTATGCTGTTAAGCCAACCTATTGTGTGTCCACAGTTTAACGGCAGCTTATGACAACAAAGGCCGTTGCCGCCGACAAAGATTAGTTTTTGGCATATTACAGCTCTAAGCCAACCTATTTCGCGTCGTTGATTTATATGTATAGCGGCAGAAATATTATTAAAGGTGTTTAATCATCAACCTGCAAATCCTTCAATGGCTCACTTGCGTTACAGACTTACAGTGACTCATACGTTTCGTTGCGCTCCGCATGTCTCTGAACTCTTTCCTTTTATTCGTCAATTTAAAAGTCTAATTTCATCATGGAGGGAGCTGAAAATTCAAGTTAACATTCCCAATTACTGTAGCCTAATAAAAAAATAACTATAGTTATGGCCTACTTTCTCAAAGTAACATTAGTCGGTTACTGTTACTTTTTCCTTTTTGTAAGTAGGCCTAACTAGTTGATTTTTATTTTCAGTAATTAGTTGCTGTAACTAGTTACTTCTTAAAAGTAAAATATATCCAACGATGATGCTGATTAAATGGCCATTCACCTGTGTGTGAGTGTGTACGCGCGCGCGTGTGCGTGTGTTTCGCTGTAGGCTAATACTGGATAATACTGTGCTACAATTGCACACCTTTAAAATGCTATCTGCCAACGGTGTAAAGGAAACAACTGCGTGCTGATAATTATGTTAATCTTGTAACATAATGATCATCTCTATAAGGCCCTGGCCATCACAAAGTATTGTTTAAACACTGAAAAATAAGCATTGACGTCAACTCCGCCACTGCCCGTAATTTGGTAGTGCCAGTCCGAAGCCTCGAGAAAGCAAGAGGGCAACGCAAATCATCCTTGCTGTAACACAGAGTCGTCAAACAGTAACTATAATATAATCAACCATACGTCAGATGAAACTGTCTTGGACTCTCTTACCGAGACCATGTCACACCTGCTGTTCGTTCTTTACACTGGCTTAATGTCTGTGAGCGTATCCGCTCCAAGCTGGCACTCCTCATGTAAAGAGCACGCGCAGGTAGATATCATCTGTCTTGCTTCTTATCTTCCATGGTCGCTCTTGCAATTCTATTATAGGCCGCTCCTCTCTTCAATCATCATCTGCTGGAAAGTGTGGTGTTCCTGGTACACGTCTTGTCTTTGGCCGGCGTTCTTGTACAGTTGCCGGTCCCTCCATCTGGAACTCTCAACCTCCTCATCGTCGCAACTCTGTATAACGAGACAGTCTTTCGCTCTAATCTTAAAATTTACCTATTTGTATTGCAGGCTGTTAGTATTAAGATTTATGTCTTCTGTCATTTGTGTTCTTGTGAATTGTTTCAATTGCATAATTGTACACTGTAACCGGTTGCGGTTTGTCAACCGGATTGTTTCAATAAACGACTTCTGTACTTTGTACGGAAGGCATAATGAAATTACAGTTGTATTGTATTGTATATTACCACCAGATAATAATTATAAGATACTGTCTTTATCCGCAAATCCCCAACTTTATCGATTTTCAAAACTAACCTTAAAACACATCTGTTTAAGATTTACTATGATTGATTTTTCTGTTACGCGCCTTTGTGCAAGATTCCAATTTTGTTTAGGCGCGCTATAAATAACAGTCTAATAATAATAATAATAATAATAATAATAATATACGATACAATACGCTAGCTTGTAAAGGCAACCTACTTCATTACTAAAAGTGGATGGCGTACGCTACGCATTGAAGTAGGTCAGGTCATCGAAACAGGTCGGGTGCGAGTGGTTTTACTGAAATAGTTCGACCTAAACAACATGCCTCTCTGTTTTCGCTTCACTACAGAATGTTTCTCTACCGTGTTACGTCGATGTTACCATCAAAATAACGACAGAATTATTACCAGATAAAATATAAAATCGTGCTTAATATCTGTGGGACCGACCCACAGTCACCGGCGATTCTCTCCGTAGGGCTTTTGTTGTTGGGAGAGGGTGACCCCCCTGTGCGCAGTTATTTAGACGACCCTCTGAGGGTGTATTATGGCTTTCAACGACGAATTCTTTCGAAAGGATTATAATTCTTGAGACGCTGAAAAGCTTTGGTCTAACGCCGCCGAGAAATTACTGGAATATATTTAAGGTAATTTTTCGATATTACGATTTTATGTATTGTCCGTGTGCTTCAGGAATGAAAAACGTGTGAACGGGTGTTGGTTTGAATGCGACTGAACGCCTTCATTTGCTTGGCCTCGGTGATGATGCCGAGAAAATGAAGCTCATTTACATCTGTGCTGAATTTAGAAAAATAAGTGTGCCAAAACTGTATTTTGAATGTGAAATAGGAGAGGAAGAATAACAGTCCCTTAAGCTAACCCTGAGAGGCAGCCATGGGTATGAAGTGTTAGTGACTTCATTTTCTTAGCCTCAGCATATGAAGTCGGGTGGCCAGTCCTCTCCCTCGCCGTCTCATCTTCCCACCGACAGTGTAGCCTACAGTCAGTGTACACATTATAGCTAAGTTTGCTAAGGGCGCAGGTGGAACAGAAGTCTTGAACCAAATTTCTGCCCTGGTGGGGATTTGAAGCCCTGACTTCTCGATTGACAGTCCAGACCCTAACCAGTATCGAGAACCCCCAAAATCAGGAAGACCAGTTAAGAAACTAAGTAATTATAATTTTCATCTTTGGGTGCACAATTATAAAAATATAAATACTTTTCAGGTGGTTAAATATTTTTGGGCAATGAATGAAATTACTATTTTCAGTATGGTAAAATATTTTCTAGTGACATCAATGACAATATTTTCAGAGAGGTCAAATATTTCCGAACGAAAACAGTAAAAATAAATTTCAGCAAGAAATGTTTCAGTTCAAGTGAATATAATGAAAATAATATATTAATGGTGATGAAATAGCTTTGGTCAGATTTGGTAATAATGACGATATTTGGTATAATACTTTTAAGTGAATATTTTTAATCACAGTAAGAAAAGGCCACAAGAATCTGACAGTTCAATGCGATTGCATTGCTACATTTGCAGTCATGTTCGGTAATCCAGACATTGAGAAAAATTAGCCATTCCAAACCGTAGTGTTTCCACCCCTTGAATTTTAACCAATGGGTTAAAAATTGAATATTAATAATTAATCAAACAAATTGATGATTTGTTTCAACACCTCTTGCTAGCAATTCAGCATTTAATATGTCATTGCTTTTTGTGGTACTGTCTCATTATTATTAATTATTATTTATGAATTATTGATCAGTAGCTTTTATTGTGCCAATGTCTAATGGACAAGTCATCAACCGATGGCGCTCCAAAACCAAGCCGTAATCAGGTTTAATACCCCGAAGCTCAGTCCATTCAGATAGAGAGGCAGCCTATGGTGGATAAGCAATTTGAAAGAGGTAAGCTTTAAGTTGGGAGCAAAATTGACTGAGCTGAATGAGCAGAATTGACAGATACAGGGAGAGAGATATTAAGCAGAACGGAGAGAGACAATGAGAGATATTAAGCAGAATGAACAGATACAGGGAGAGATATATTTAGCAGAACGGACAGATACAGGAGAGAGTATTGAGCAGAATGGACAGATACAGGGAGATATATTGAGCATAACGGACAGATACAGGCAGATACAGGGAGAGAGATATTGAACTGACAGATACAGGGAGAGACAGACAGACAGACAGACAGACAGACAGACAGACAGACAGACAGACAGAGACAGAAAGAACACCCTCCTTGCCTAGACTGGATGAGACTTAGCCATTTGAGATGTCATATAACAGTCCTCTGATAATTTTTATTTATCACCCGAGGGGTCATATTTACCTCCGGCTAAAAAATAACGACATTTTTACAATGTTTGATTTTTTGTAGGCGGCCGGTATCATTCGGAGCTCTTGCAGGAAATGCAATTTGTGCCCCGGAGTACAGGGCGCGATGGATCGAGGCAGGGTGGGACGGCTTCAGGGTCGGATAATGGGGTCAGCAGGGCTGCCCATATTCCGGGGCCGTCGTGCCAGGCCCTACGCCACGCTGTGTCGGCCCTCTATCGGATGGATGACTTCAAAATGGAACTCATAGGATCAGGATTCTTCTCCACTGTTTATAAGGTAGGATGGAGTTCTCAGTGTTTTCCTGTATCATTCTGTCTGTCTGTGTGCCTCTTTCTCTCTGTCTTCCTCTGTCTTTCTTCATCTGTCTGCTTCTCTTCTTTAATGTGTGTGTTCATGTGTGTGTGTGTGATGTCTGTCCCTCTATTTCTATAAGTTTCTCTTTTGATGTGCCCCTCTGTCTTGCTGTATCTCTGCGTGTCTACCTGTTTGTATATCTGTGTCTGTCTGTTGATCTGCCTGTGTCTGTCTGTCTCTGTGTGTCAGTTGCTGTCTGTGTCTGTCTGTCTCTGTGCTGTCTGTCTATATGTCTGTCTACCTGTCTGACTGTTAATGCCTGTCTGTCTCTGTGTAGTCGTCACAGCCACACAAGTGCCTTGTACTACTAGACACTAAGTCTTCTAAGAGTGATTAAGGACCTGTCTCTGGGACTCAAGTGGAAACCACTCCTGCCGGTGAGGGCCAGTTTCGTGTTCGATCCTTCTAGATTTATGACCCTCGTCCAAAGGGCCTGTCGTCGGAGGGGTGGGAGTCGGGCACAGGTGTAGATGGCCCCCCTGACGACCTCTTCTCGCCTTCCCTAGAAACATTTTGCCAATGGTCTAAACGTACACGTTGACAATTTGAATTTAAGACACTCAAGAGAAGACTGTCCATTCAATCATCAGTTTGCTTACTTTCGAAGTCTCTCTCTCTGTGTAGTCGTCCCAGCCAACAAGTGGCTAGTACTACTAGACACTAAGTCATCTAACTTACCTAAATTTACCATCATATGTACCTCAAGTAAATTTACCATGCCGGTGATGTACCTTCGTGTTAAATCTAGATAATATGTACCTTCGTCCTAAAGGGCCCGTCGGAATATGTACCTTACCTAGATTTACCATAATGATGTACCTCTCGCGCCTTCCCTAGAAACACTTGGCCCACTAAACGTACACGTTACAATTTCAAGCGAGACACTCAGAAGACTCATTCAATCATTCGATGTTTACATCGAAGTTGGCCCCGATATGTACCTTACCTAAATTTACCATAATATGTACCTTACCTAAATTTACCATTTCTGTACCTTGCCTTATACCTTGACTTACCTTACCTAAATTTACCATTTCTGTACCTTGCCTTATACCTTGACTTACCTTACCTAAATTTACCATAATATGTACCTTACCTTATAACTTACCATATCTGTACCGCATCGTACCTTAACTTACCTAACCTTATTACCACACCTTACCTTGAGCAGCTTACCTAGCCTTTATACTCGATAAGCTAGTCGCCGAGTTATTCGAGTTATTCGGAGTAACTAGTTGTTCGGATGGTGCATCTCTAGACTAAACGGTTTCATAGGTTTCTCAATTAATTCTTTGTCAACGGACCACCTCGTTTCTTATCTGTCTGATGATAAGCTTGTTTCAATTAATATTAATTAGTTGACTAATTACAGAAACACAATTATTAACTTCTGTTCAATTGACATTCCTTCCGAAGATCACCACGCCTTTTCTAATTAACTTGCTTCAGAATTACTTACCAGAAGGTACCTTACGTCACCTGAAGGTACCTGAAGTTACCTGAAGGTACCTAAAGTTACCTGAAGTTACCTGAAGGTACCTAAAGTTACCTGAAGTTACCTGAAGGTACCTAAAGTTACCTGAAGGTACCTAAAGTTACCTGAAGTTACCTTAAGACTTAAGTTATCTGAAGGTACCCGAAGTTACGTTGAGTTACCTGAAGTAACCTGAAGGTACCCTAAGTTACCTGAAGTTATCTGAAGTTACCTGATGTTATTTTAAGTTGCCTGAAAGTTACCTTTTAAGATACCTTATGATACCTTGCCATGCCCATGATTTGGAACGTGCATGTGTGTGTATGTGTGTTTGTCTGGGTGTGTGTGCAGGTGGAGCATGTCACGACGGAACAGGTGATGGTGCTGAAAATGAACAAGGTGCCCAGCAATCGTCCAAATGTCCTCCGTGAAGTCCAGCTCATGAATCGCATCTCACACCCAAACGTTCTCAGGTAATCGACCTATTCATTACTTCATTAATTATTTAATCGATGGGTGGATGGACGGTTGGTGAATGGATGGATAGATAAGTTTGGATGGATAGATAGTTGGACAGGTGGATGGATGGGTGGATTGCTGGATGGATGGATAGATGGATGGATGGATGGAGTGGAGGGAGGGAGGGAGGAGGGAGGGAGGGAGGGAGGAGGGAGGGAGGGAGGAGGGAGGGATGGATTTGGTTGGTTGGTTGGTTGGTTGGTTGGTTGGTTGGTTGGTTGGTTGGTTGGTTGGTGGATGGATGGATAGATGGATAGATGGAGGGATAGATGCATGGATGGATGGATAAATGGATAAATGGATAGAAGGGTGGATAGATAAGTTTGAATTGATGGCCGGATGGATGGATGGATGGATGGATGAGCAGATGGATAGATGCATGGATGGATAAATGGATGGATAAATGGATAGAAGGGTGGATAGATAAGTTTGGATAGATGGATAGATGGATGGGTGGTTGGTTGGATAGATGGTGGATGAATGGATCGTTGGTTGGTGGATGGATAGGTGCATGGATGGATAAGTGGATAGAAGGGTTGATACAGATGGCTGGGCAGTGAATCGATAAATGGTTGAGTGGGTACAATTAACGGTGTATAGTGCATCAACGAGAACTTTGTTATAGCGCAGTACAAAGACGGCGTTGTAACGATTTTCTTTTGTAGTGGAAAATCAATCAATATGTTATTGCATAGAAAACCGACAACAAAAGCAGAAAGTGACAATGTTGTTTTTTATTGCCTGTTTTCCCCAACTTTTCTGGGTCAGAGGCCATAGCTCCGTGAAAGGGCTAACAAGCATGCCTTTTATGCCCCACTATATGTCAATTTTATTTTGTTCTTTGACGTCGGGGAGGGGTGGGGTGTGGTGGAGAGGGGGTGGGGGTGGTAAGGGCAGTTCGATGACTAAGTGGGCCCTGCGGTTTTTGGGCTAACAGTGAATAATTATGTGGATGGACGATTGAAAGATTTACCTGTGTGATAACAGCCACAGGTGTGGACTGAAATGCTGAGAGGCGAATATGTTGTGAACTATATAGAGGTAAGAGGAAGGTATGAAGAAGGTATGATAAGAGGAATGTGTGGTTAGAGGAGGTATGATTAGAGGAATGTGTGATTAGAGGAAGGTATGATTAGAGGAATGTATGATTAAAGGAATGTATGATTAGAGGAAGGTATGATTAGAGGAATGTATGATTAGAGGAAGGTATGGTTAGAGGAACGTATGATTAGAGGAAGGTATGATTAGAGGAATGTGTGATTAGAGGAAGGTATGGTAAGAAGAAGGTATGATTAGAGGAATGTGTGATTAGAGGAAGATATGGTAAGAAGAAGGTATGATTAGAGGAAGTATGATTAGAGGAAGGTATGATTAGAGGAATGTGTGGTTAGAGGAGGTATGATTATAGGAACGTATGATTAGAGGAATGTATGATTAAAGGAATGTATGATTAGAGGAATGTATGATTAGAGGAAGGTATGAGTAGAGGAACGTATGATTAGAGGAAGGTATGGTTAGAGGAACGTATGGTTAGAGGAATGTATGATTAGAGGAAGGTATGGTTAGAGGAATGTATGATTAGAGGAAGGAATGGTTAGAGGAAGTGTATGGTATGAGAAGAAGGTATGATTAAAGGAAGGTATGGTTAGAGGAATGTGTGATTAGAGGAAGGTATGGTAAGAGGAAGGTATGGTATGAGGAAGGTATGATTAGAGGAATGTATAGTTAGAGGAAGGTATGGTATGAGGAAGGTATGATTAGAGGAATGTATGGTTAGAGGAAGGTATACGATTGGAGGAATGTATGATTAGAGGAAGGTATGATTAGAGGAAGGTATGATATGAAGAAGGTATGGTAAGAGGAAGGTATAATTAGAGGAAGGTGGAAGGTATGAAGAAGGTATGATAGGAGGAATGTATAGTAAGAGAAAGGTATGGTATGAGGAATGTATGGTTAGAAGAAGGTATGGTAAGAACAAGTTATGGTAATAAAATGAGGTCCAGTATCTTAAGCCGCTTTGGTAGGTAACTGAAAGGTGCTATAAAAGCCATCAGATTAGAGTAGGGTAATTGTAATTAGCAACTTCTATTGCGTCGGTGTCTAATGTGCACACAAGGCATCAATGGATGGAGCACTAAAGCCAAGCCGTAGTCAGGACAACATCTAGAAGATCAGTACTCTCTACGAGTATGCGCCTCTGAAGCAATCTGGTAGAGGCGCTATAACAAGTGTTCAAATACAATACAATACAATGATTAATGTGGCCTGCGGTGTTGATTGTCTGGTCCCCGCGTTGCCGTCATTCGAGAGATTGGCGACATCGAGAGAGACATCGAGAGATAGAGAGACAGATTGAAACAGAGAGAGTGAGACAGATAGAGAGAGAGAGAGAGAGAGAGAGAGAGAGAGAGAGAGAGAGAGAGAGAGAGAGAGAGAGAGAGAGAGAGAGACAGACAGACAGAGAGACAGACAGACAGACAGACAGACAGACAGACAGAGACAGACAGACAGACAGACAGACAGACAGACAGAGACAGACAGACAGACAGACAGACAGACAGAGAGACAGACAGACAGACAGACAGACAGACAGACAGACAGACAGACAGACAGACAGACAGACAGAAAGACCCACACAGAGGCAGAGACAGAGAGACAGAGACAGAGAAACCACACAGAGACAGAAAGGCCCAGAGAGAGAGAGAGACAGAGACCCACACAGAGACCTAGACAGAGACAGACAGAGAGAGTCCTTCACTTGAGAATCTCAGGAATTTTCCGATCACCTGTAAACATTGTAATTCTTTCTGATAGGCTTCGTTTGTTCATGCTAATTTTTCATAAGAGAATCGTCAAGTATTATAGTTTATGTTCGTGTTTTGGAAGAAAACCAGTTGAACGACGTTTTTATTGGGGCCCCATGTCACTTTCGTTGTCACCTTTGTCACGCTTTGCTTCACTTTCTATGTCACCTTTATATTCTAAAAGAGGCTCAAAAGTCACTATATACTTCTCCTTGGCTTTCAAACACTTGGATATCTAACTGCACCTTCACCTGGCGGAACAATCAGAAAGTTTAGGCCACTGGGCCAATGGTCCTGATCTGATATTGTAGGATCTTGGATCTGATGTGTCTCTATGTAATTTCACTTAACATCAATTAGCGTAATTTATTAATACGTGAATTACTTTACGTAGTGTATTGTATTTGTAAAGTTTTTGGTCACTGTAGGCCACTCCTCATCTGATTTAATCTTGTGTAATTTAACTCTACTGTAACGTAACGGATTGTATGTAAACGTAATGCAAAATTAATTGATTAACGTATTGTTTTTTAATTGCATAGTTCTTCGCACAGGACCAATCTAATTTAATCTAATCTTATGTAATATTATCTAATCGTAACTTAGGTAATGTAACGTTTAGTATAAGCTAATATAATCTTTTAAGTTTCCGGTGCTTGTGGTTGACGTCACCGTCCTCCTTTGTCCAGGCTTGGGACTGGCACTACCAGATAACGGACAGTGGCGGAATTTTTTATCTTTTGACTTCTATGGTGCCGTTTAAATGTTTAGCGCAGTTCCATCCACTGCAAATTGAACGAAGGGTTTCCGGTTTGTCAACGTATACAGGGTGCCATATGCGCATTGGATAACACACTGGCATAGAGAGCGAGAGGTACCGAGTTCGAGCCCCCGTTGGGAGGATATGCTTTGTAGGCTGCTATTAGCGCCGTTGTATTGCAGGCTGTCTGTTCTGTTAGTAGTTAAGATTTATGTCTTCTGTCATTTGTGTTCTTGTGAAT
Source organism: Aporrectodea caliginosa (assembly GCA_020284085.1). Lineage (NCBI taxonomy): Eukaryota > Metazoa > Annelida > Clitellata > Crassiclitellata > Lumbricidae > Aporrectodea > Aporrectodea caliginosa. The sequence goes on from JACEVL010000014.1 coordinate 349,792, forward strand.
TGTTTCAATTGCATAACATGTAAATGTACAGCGCAGTGCATTTGTCAGGCGCTTCAATAAAGAAAAGATTATTATTATTATTATTATTATTTTTATTATTTATTATTATTATTATTATTATTATTATTATATGGATTCAGAGTTTAACGACATCTTATGGCAACAAAGGCCGTTGACGTCGACATAAATTATTTTGATAAGTTTCCAACGGTGATGGTTGGTTAGTTGCTGTTTAGCGATACTATGACAGCAAAGATCATTAGCGTCGCCCTCCTCCTTGATACAGGGTTGGGATATCATGCAGGCATTGGATATACAAAGCATTATTATAACCACAGTTTAAAGTCGTCTTATGACATCAAAGGCCGTTGACGACAATGCAGAAAATATACAATACAAAAAAAACTTATAGCATCCGAACGACACCATTAAAGGTGTCAGACGGAGCTTTACAATTTCACTAATATTCAATATTTTTGCAACATAAAGTAGTTCATCTCATACTATCTATGATTATTATATACTGACAAATTTCATTAACTAACAAAGCATACATGTATTATAATATTATTGATTAAGGTATTCTTTTAAACTGTTCATGTATCTTACAAAAACACTATAATAAAAATGTTCTTTAACCAAAGAAGTGTACATGTATTATAATTGTTTAAAGTAGGCTTATTCTTTTAAACTGTTCATGTATCTAACATACATAATAAAAATTCCATTAACCAACAAAGCATACATGTATTATAATTGTTAAAAGTACTCTTTTACATTGCAACACAGTATATAATTGCATAATAACAATGTATTAGTAAAAGACCAATCAAATATTTACAGATTTGAGTAAGATACAAAACCATTCACATAAAGAAACCTAAAATATCCATTTACAAAATTTTACCTTTATTAATTATCTTAACTGACCTATAAAGCATGTGCAACCATATTCAGTTATATGTCGAATGTCTCGCTTAAAAGAGGTGTATAATTATTTCGAAAGTTCTTGCCGGTTGAATCTGAGCCGTGTGATTAAGCGGTCTTTTATATAGCGTTGTTGAAGATTGTTTTAAAGGTGTCTAATGAAAGTCGAAATTAATTTGAATAGTTCTCACGGTTCGTATGGCATAAGTAGTAGTTTCAGTTTAACGACACTTTGTGATAACAAAGATCTTTAGCGTCGCCCTCCTCCTTTTTCCAGGCTTGGGACTGGCACTGACAGAGTACGATCAGTGGCGGAGTTTTCGTATGGCATAATACTGGACCATTTTTACTTATAGGGCGAACATGTGGCTTAAATATTTTGAACTGTTCTCACCGATTGTATCGCATGGAGATACCGCTGGCGGTTGATTATTATTATTTTTATTCCAAAGTTTAACGTCGTACTATGACATCAAAGGCCGTTCATGACTATTTAGAAATACAATGCAAAGAAAGCGAGAAACCCTTCGCTTCCGAGTGACTCCATTAAAAGGTGTCGAAACAGAGCCTTACAATATCACTTATATTCATTGTTTATCGACATAAAGTAATACGTCTGACACTATCAATCAATCAATCAATCAATCAATCCTTTTATTGTTCCCAGAGAATAGATTACAGTTAGTGATACGGAAAATTCACCGAGCATAAGACTGGTAATTTAAAACGGCCAGATCATATAATTGTCATATTAACTCTTGAGGGAGACAATCGGAACCCCAAAGGGGACTGAAGTCCCCCTAAGTTAGGGATACCCGTGTACCATGTGAGCAAAAGGATGACTGTTAAGTATACTTATATAGTAATGTCTGATAGAATAACAATCTAGCTTAACTAACAATACTTATCCAGCTCACTTGACTGTGCTAAAACAAGGAGTCGACATATTTAGATAATGCATTGACTCCAGTCAGTAATAAGCAAGCTAATCCGCCTCCGGTACCTTCCTGACGACTACCCAACATTTGAGCGACTTTGCCTTAAAGCTGACACCCGTCTTTTCTCTCCGGTCCTGATGAACTTACTGCGTAGTTTACTTCCACCAAAAAGCCCCAACAATATACCCTGCGACCGCGATCGCACGACCATTGTGTACTAGAGCTGTACCGATATCGCTTTTTGCCGATTATGCCGATACCGCGTATAGCCGATTATTAAATTGCCGATACCGATACCGCGTATAGCACGATTATTAAATTGCCAATACCCATTATGAGTCCGAATATTTCATTATTTGTTTAGTCAAATTGTTCTGTTCCGAAACGTAAACCAGTAATCTAGCGTCACAGCTATAAGGGTAGACGTTTAAATTAAGTTGGGAAGATATGTTTTAATGCGTAAATAATAAGGGACGTAAAACGATAGATGGAAATCGAAGAAAAACTTGGAATATGCGATAATTCAAGAAAACTTATTAAATTATAACACAATTTTGACATCGGCACCGATTAACCGATTATTTCTGCCGATACCCGATTATGCCGATTGTTCTAATAATCGGCCCGATTACGCGTATGGCCGTTTAATCGGTACAGCTCTATTGTGTACCTCTAGCAGATAATTTACAGAGCAAGACGTTTATTGTTAGAATGTTGTACTCATATTGACAGTTGATTGTTGTTAAGACGTATGCACACCAGAGTGCGGATATGCAATTGGTTTAATAAAGAATATACTTGCTTACTTTTTATTTTCAAGGAGGTAGGCTCTGACCTCTTAATACATAATTGTGTTAAAATAGTTTGTTGCAACACTGCTTCGATAGGACCAAACGGTTGAGCGCGGACGATATAATATTATATATAGCATCGTGAAGAATAGTTTAAAAGGTGTCCAAAGTGAGCGTTTTATTATTTTATGTTCATTGACAACTGACGGCTACAAGGACCGTTGACGTCGACTTTACGTTTGCATTACATTACAGGATTTCCTCCCATCAAGAGGACAATAAATGTGGATTCCAACGATTAAAATAATAGATCGAGAGTTTAACAACACCTTTTTCCGTTATTATAATTAAGATCTCCTTTAAGCACTCGCATAAAATTTATGTTTCCATCTTGGCAGATGAAACCAAACAGCTGTGCGTTTACTTAAAGGCGTTTGTAACGCTTAGAAAAGGTGTGTACGAAGCGGTCGTCTACATGTACTTGTAGGTTGCATAAATGTGTTAAAAAGGTGTGTGACAAACTGCTGGTTTGTTGGTTTAGTTGCTGTTTAACGACACTGTCATAACAAAAATGATTAGCGTCGCCCTCCTCCTCTCTCCAGGCTTGGGACTGACACTGATTGGATCCAGTTCCGTAAACGTCTTAAGACTTTCTTGTACCCTGATGCAGGCACTGACGCAGGTCGAGAGCGCTGTTGATTTTTGAGCGGCGCTATATAAATATTCGATTATAATTACAATTACAGAGTTTAACGACATCGTGTGGTAGCAAAGGCCATCGACGGAAATTATTTCTCACCTTGCGTTATAGAATATAGGAGACCTGAACTCAACATGAAATACAGGCGTCGGACGTGGCTTTATTGTGCACTTAACTCTGCAATTGAAGGTGTGCAATAAAAACTTTAAAAACTTCGTAGGCAAGAAACATTCGTGACGACGAATTTTTACCAGTTCGTCATTCGTGTTGGGGGAATTTTTTACTTCGTTGCGAGTGTGGAGGAAGCGATTGTGGCGGGTGCGAAAGGGGAACGTTTCCGCTTTTTTTCTAAACGTGGTTATCGGCAAAATTCCCCAGAGACCCCGTGGTACGTGCACTCACGGGAGGTTACACGGTGTGAATAGCTATAGGTAGAGGAGCAGTAGGCGAAGATTTTGGAGGAGAAGGCGGAGGAAGAGGAGGAGGAACATAAAGAGAGAGAGAAGGAGGAGTATTCGAAGATTGCGGAGGAGGAAGAGGAGGAGAAGAAGAAAGTGGAGGAAGAGGAGAAGGAAGTGAAGGAAGAGAAGGAGGAGGAGAAGGAAGTGGAGGAAGAGGAGAAGGAAGAGAAGAAAGTGGAGGAAGAGGAGAAGGAGAAGAAGAAGAAAGTGGAGGAAGAGGAGAAGGAGAAGAAGAAGAAAGTGGAGGATGAGGATGAAGAGGTGGAGGAGGAGGAAAAGAATGAGGATGACGAGGACAATAAGGAGGAGGAGTATGAGGAGAAAACGGACTATTAATTAAACTGTTAATAACGTTAATTTTGAATTAATTATCAATATTCTGCTGTTTTTTCCTAGGTTGCTTGGCGTCTGCGTCCACGAAGGACAGCTTCACGCTCTCATCGAAGTGAGTGGCGCTATATAAATGTTGTCGTTACGAAGTCTATTTACAACTGATTACATTACGTTTTTTACGATTGATTGATTGATTGATTGATTGATTGATGGATTGATCGATCGATCGATCGATTGATTGATTGATTGATTGATTTGGGTTGTTATTATTTAATTCATGAGTTACATTATAGTATCCCTCAGATTAAATGGTTCTGGAAAAATTTATTTCGGATGTTGTAAGCAAATGTACCGTGCGGTTAAAATCATTGAATATATACCGTCGATTGAAAGCGCTTTTAAGGTGTCGAAGGACATATTTTGCTTTTGAAGATTATTCGACTGTATCGTAACTGTCATTGTTTTTGTACTTATTATTATAATTATTGTTGTTATTATTATTATTTCAGCCTAGGCGTGATTAGTTTCCCCTCATTTCCTGAATGAACTGTGTATTGTTTTTGTTTTCCCAAAAGTCGTTTCCCTGTTTGACTTCATCAACAATTTGTTACTGAGCACGAGACAGCTTTCTTTCGCTTTAAGGCAACATCGTGTGTGTGTGTGTGTGTGTGTGCTTGTGTGTGTTGTGTGTGTGTGTGTGTGTGTGTGTGTGTGTGTGTGTGTGTGTGTGTTTGTGTGTGTGTTTTGTGTGTGTGTGTGTGTGTGTGTGTGTGTGTGTCGTGAACATTGCATTAGTTACTGTGCCCTCAGGGGGTGCATAGCCCCTACTCATTAGTAAACAAATGAGTAATGCTATTTCTGGGGGCAATAGTTACTTGGCCGGTGCAAGGGGGAAGGGCCGATTGGGGAGGTCAGGAGAGAACAGAACATCCGCCGATTTATGAATGTTTGCTATTATTAGGGCGGCTATTTTAGCTATAAGTCCTCACGATTAGTTGTCAGCCCTAAGGGCCTTGTCTGTCTCTCTGTGTCTGGCTGTCTGTCTGTCTGTTTACGTCTGTCTGTCTGTGTTCGTCTGTCTCTGTGTCTGTCCGTCTGTCTATGTATCTGTCTCTTGTCTCTCTGTGCCTGTCTCTTTGTCTCTCTATGTCTGTGTCTTTCTCTCTCTGCAAGGGGGAAGGGTCGATTGGGGAGGTGTATCTATCTGTCTGGCGGCTCTCTCTGTATCTGTCCATCTGTCTGTCTGTACCTGTCTCTTTGTCTCTCTGTATCTGTCCGTCTGTCTCTCGGTGTCTGTCTCTTTGTCTTTCTGCATCTGTCTCTCTGTGTCTGGCCGTCTGTCTGTCTGTCTGTGTATGTCTGTATGTCTGTGTCTCTTTGTCTCTCCGTATTTGTCTCTCTGGGTATGTCTGTCTCTGTGTGTCTGTCTCTTTGTCTCTCTGTATCTGTCCCTCTGTCTCTGTGTGTCTGTCTCTTTGTCTCTCTGTCTGTGTCTGTCTGTCTGTCTATGTCTGTCTGTCTCTGTGGTCTCTCTGGCAACCGGACTCGGATCTTCACTTGACATCTGGCACAATGACAGGATGCAACGCTCGTGAATAAGCTGGTGCCCTGCGCTTAGTTTTAGAACAGCACTCTAGCCAGTTGGAATTTACGATTTAGACCATCCTATTACAATTACTCCTTTTTAATTACCTTATTTAATTAATTACCAGACTGCTTAGACCTGTGAGCGGATGAGTACTTTGGAGGCCAATTGGACGATACTTACCCGTTGTGAGCTCTGTGACCTTTGCATTTCCATGCCCCGGAAAATTGATGGTATATAGTCATATCCGGCCCTCGTGTGATTTAGTCATCCACCAGGGAGGGTGCGATAAAAGGACAAAGGAATGAGGGAGGGAGGGAGAGAGAGAGACAGACAGAGACGGAGACAGAGACAGAGATAGATTGACAGACAGACAGAGAGAGGGGGAGAGAAACAGAGACAGAGACATAGAGAGACAGAGAAACTGAGAGGAGAGAGACAGACAGACAGGGAGAGAGAGACAGACAGCACAGAGGGAGAGAGAAACTGAGAGATAGACCTTGGGAGAGAAATAGAGCAAGGGAGGAAAGAAGAATGCGAAGACTTTATTAGACAGACATACAGGCATACAGAGACAAACAGACAGAAATAGACAGACAGAAATAGAGAGGTACAGAGAGATACATTGCTGCAGACAGAGGGCGAAACAAACTACCCCATGATACCAAATATCTAAGCCCTTAATCATAGTCCAACGTTCTGTTTACAATCCTTTATTAGACCGTTAAAAGATATTTGGTGTCTTCGGTTGGTTGTTTCCAGTCTTTAGCGACATCTTGTGGCTGCCAGGGACGTCTTGACGTCCCCTCCTCCGTTCTCGAGGATTGGGACTGGCACTGTTGACTGTACAAGCAGTGGTGGAGTTATTTTAGGTTACTTGTGGCAACAGGGGTTGTTGACTTTACCCTGGAATTGGTAGAATGCTGCCTGTTACCGTGGCAATACAGATCAAAGCATTAGACACTGGCACAGTAGAAGTTACTAATTATATTATATACAGTTTCAATCGCCATGGAATGAGAGTTAGGTCATCCGGTCTGTTCCCATCCGTTCTGCCAAGTCCTGGTGGCTCCTTGGCCTGCTGAAAACCCGCGCGAAGTCCCCAACAGATCAGATCATCGTAATAATAATAATATCTTTTTCTTTAATTGAGCGCCTGACAAACGCACTGCGCTGTACATTTACATGTTATGCAATTTAAATCTTAACTACTAACAGAACAGGGCCTTCGCTAATAGCAGCCTCAAAGCAGGGAGCAAGGAAACCTCTACGCCAGATGTTATCCAATGCGCTATCGGGCCTCGTGGCTCGCATGTCTGGGGTTCTACCCTGTCCATGGGAGCAAGGAAACCCACGAGAACCATTGGTTGTTGTGTAACGACACTGTGTCATAACAGAGTTCGTTAGCCTCGTCCTCCTTTATCTTGGCTTAGGACTGGCACCACCAAAGTACGGACAGTGCTTTCTATTGTTTCAAATAGCATACTATGGCTTCCAGAGCCTGTTACACCGAACTCTACTCTCTAGAATTGAGTACAAGTTGTGGCAGAGTTCATATGTATATATAATGTCTGATGAGAACGTTTTAAAGGTGTCTACGGGGATCGCTTTGACCATATGCAAGTTGGCTATCATGCCCAATGATTATATAACGTCGACAGGGAACGTTTTAGAGGTGTCTAAGAAGAGCGCTTTAACCAATCGTATTTTGTTATCGTAATTGCTAATTTATATAGCGCCACTTCCACAAAGCCTCATCGAAGGCACTCCCGACCTAAAACAATGAAACCACGAATGATTTTCAAGCGTTTGCAGAAGAAAAGCCAAGAGAGGAGGTATTAGACGCTTTGCCTGTGAACTGGATATTATTTTGTCGTAACCCAGACAGGTTTGACTGAGCTTAGCCCTGACTCTGGCACTTTGTATATACGAGTGTCAGAGAGGCTGTCGAAACCGGTTCCGGAGTCATTTAACGTTTTGATTGCTTTTTTGTTGAGGACGGTTTGTGCCGGCTCTCGTATCAAAGACGAGACCTGTTTACCTGCGCGGGCGCCGGTATGATTGGAATTCGCAATGGGCGGTCCTTGCATATGTATCGTGTTTTTAAATCTGTCTGTCTCCCTGTCTCTGACTCGCTGCCTTTGCATGTGTGTGTGTGTGTGTGTGTGTGTCTCTCTCTCTCTCTCTCTCTCTCTCTCTCTCTCTCTCTCTCTCTCTCTCTCTCTCTCTCTCTCTCTCTCTCTCTCTCTCTCTCTCTCTCTCTCTCTCTCTCTCTCTCTCTGTTTATTCTTTCGCTCACCTGTGATCTACCTTTGACCAGCATTGTGAAGGTCTACATGTGATTTAATAATAAAAAACAGCCACTTGAAAGGACCAGAGGCAGTTTGAAAGCCGCGTTCCAATTAAATACCTGTGTCGCTGTTTGGCTTTTGAGAGCGCTCAGATCAAATCGATCAAGATAATTACTATGTAACTAATCGGCGGGTGTGGTGGTGGTCGTATTAAAAAAGCCTAATGGGTAACATTGCAAAGTCCTTATGGCCAGCTGCCAGGCCGCGAAGGTCCGCGCCTCTGTTATGAAAGCTTCGTTACGCGCCATTTCTTGTAAAATATTATTGGACACCTTTTTCAGTTGATTTTATGTACGATAAATAACTGGCGTAATACAACCGTGTGAATTATTTTAGCGGAATAGCAAGGATCTAGATAAAATAGGAATGAAATTACTCATTACCCAATTTTAAAAGCATAATTATATCTGTACACGGTGAGAAGATGAGACGGTGAGGGAAATGACCATATGCCGTGGTTAAGAAAATGAAGTCGCTAACAATTCAGACCCCGTTGTTAACTAAAGAACTCCGATGCCTGATTACTTTTATTTATACGATTAATGCCAGACTAAAAAGAGGTGTGTAAGGGACTGCTTGAGATAAAGCTTTTCTTCTATCTGTACACTAACAACACTGAAAAGTAAAGATTAAAAACCCCAACACTGTCGTGTACTTGGTTGGTGCCAGTCTGAAGCGGGGATAAAGGAGGAGGGCAAAGCTAAGCATGTTCGTAATGACACGGCGTCGTTAAGCACTAACTGAATGCATGCAGACAAAATTATCAGTCACCAAAATGTCATTATTTACTGGGTGATGTGCCTGCCTTCTTTGCACACCTTTAAAACGTTACGTAGTTTCGTTTAAAGTGACACACACGCAAAATTAATAAATTAAGAGCTGTAATATGCCAAAACTAATCTTTGTCGGCGGCAACGGCATATATGTTGTCATAAGCTGCCGTTAAACTGTGGACACACACACACTTAATAAATTAAACGTACTTCATTTTTTTAGCCTCGGCATACGAGGGTGGGTGGTCAGTCCTCTCCCACGCCATCTCATCTTCCCACCGACAGTATACGGTCATTACATCCGAGTTGGCTAGGGGGCACAGTTGGAGGAAACATCTCAAAACAAAATTCTGCCCTGTACTGGATTTGAACCCCCGACCTCTGGATTGACAGTCCAGAATGCTGACCACTACACTATCGAGCATCCCTAAAGTTTCCATAAGAGGTGGTTAAACTATGGAAACAGCCGGTTAAACGCTGCACGCCACTACAATAAAATCATTCCCTTACACACCTCTTTTACGTGTATCATTTGCGTTATAAAAGCAAACGAGGCAGGATGAGGTGGAAGTGTATCCTGATCATTTTCACGAAGTATAACAGTTTTGAACAACTAGTATTGTACAGTTATATATAAATAGCTCTGAACTAGGAGCATGAAAACTGTACGTAGGCCTAGAATTGGAAATAAGACAGGTTAGATATCACACACATTTCCTTGCATACACTGCAGTGAAAAAACTAGTGAGCGTTAATAGCGGACGTCTTGAAATAGGATGACCGTGTTTTACCGACGAGGCTAAAGCCGCTTTCCTTCCTGTAACTGGAGATGCCCTGGGGTAGGGTGACAAAGGATGCTTGTGACGGAAGATGCGGTTTGGTTTCATCAGCAGCCAAGGACAGGCTTAGCTGGTGTGATACTAGCTGTTCAACCAGAATTGCGGGGATTCGAATCCACTAGCTTGCATTCTGCTGCAAGGAATACTATTGATAAAGAGTGAAAAATTAATAATATGGATTGGCAGTAATGATCATTGAAAATTAATCATAAATAGTGAAAAGTAATATGGATTGGTAAGAACTAATTATGAATAATAAAATTGTTAATAAAGATTATTAAAAATTGCTAATAACGATTAAATGAAATAATTATCAAATCAATAATGAAACAGTAATGAATTTAATAAAGGTTAACCCTAGGGCTACCAAGCTTTTTTTGTAACACTGGCTACCAAGGGGGGGTGGTTACCACCCCCTGGATTTCGTGTTTGGTTTTACATATCATAACTTGTAATATAGCAATGGATTCAGCATTCATTTCTGCACAGAATGGTATATTTAGTTGTACATTATGTGAATGCACCTCGAAATTACATCACTTTTAACAACGGAACCCATTAATTAGCAATATTGTATATTATTGCGTACATTTTGTACTTTTTGGATAAACAAATATAAGACTATGTGTGTTTTGAAACGAATCTATGTATAAAAGATACACACAATCATCCCTACACATGTTTATATAGTATAAATGTACATCCATACATATATATCCATACATATATATCGGTTTACGTTGTAATGCTGTATTCAGCAATTTTCACACAGATTACGCGTATTATTATTTATTTTGATCACTTCCGGTATTCAAAAGACAAAGATGTAGGTATGCAAATGAAGCCCTTCATTCCCTCTAAAGAATGGTATCTTTGTTTCTCTTCCAGGAAGACAAATGAATACGCTACAGACAAAAACTAAGGGGGGAGTCCTTCCATTCAGCCATTTTCACGCATATTACGCGTATTATTATTTATTTTGATCACTTCCGGTATTCAAAAGACAAAGATGTAGGTATGCAAATGAAGCCCTTCATTCCCTCTAAAGAATGGTATCTTTGTTTCTCTTCCAGGAAGACAAATGAATACGCTACAGAAAAACTAAGGGGGAGTGCTTCCATTCAGCCATTTTTCGCGCATATTACGCGTAATATTATTTATTTTGAGCACTTCCGGTTGTCTCAGGTCAACTCAGTGACCATAGAAATGTAGCCCCACATTCCCTCTATAGAATGGTATAATTTGTGTCTCTTAATATTAAATGACGGATAAGATATAGTCGAAAATCTAGGGGGTTGGTATCCACCCCCCGGTACCTCGGGTATATTGGGTATAACTTTTGAACGGTGTGAGATATCATCTCACATTTTACCTCAAAACGTGTGTAAATGAACCCCCTACAGCTACCTAAAAGGTCAAATTTCTATTCCATAAGGAAAAAGTTTGAGATGAAAAAAACCTAGTGGGGGTGGCAACCACCCCTTCCATTGGTAGCCCGAGGGCTAATAAAGACTTATAAAAATTACTAATAACAATTACAATAAAAATAATTAATTAATTGAAGATTGATAAAGATTACTCAAATTTAATAATAACAATTGAAATACAATGAAAAGTAAGAAGGTTAATAAACTTTAATTAATTGTGAACATTAATTAAAAATAAGTAGCAATTGATAATTTGTTTTCTTTCATTTTTTTCAGTATATCAACGGTGGCAGTCTGGAGGAGCTGATCGCTGAAAGGTCACGACCTCTGCCCTGGCCAATCAGGATCAAGCTGGCCTGTGACATCGCTAAGGGCCTCAAGTATCTACATTCCAAAGGCATCATGCATCGCGACCTCACGTCCAAGGTCAGTTATTGTTGACTCATATCGTGTGCATGCAAGTAGGTCACTGGCCAAATGGTTGGCTCTATCTAGGACATGTATGTAAGTAGGTCACTGGCCATGGCGATGGCTTATATCTAGGGCGCATATTAAAGTAGGTCACTGGCCAAGAAGTTGGCTTTATCTAGGGCATGTATGTAAGTAGGTCACTGGCCATAGCGATGGCTTATATCTAGGGCGCATATTAAAGTAGGTCACTGGCCAAGAAGTTGGCTTTATCTAGGGCAGGTATGTAAGTAGGTCACTGGCCATAGCGATGGCTTATATCTAGGGCGCATATTAAAGTAGGTCACTGGCCAAGGGGTTGGCTCTATCTAGGCCTTGGGCATGCAAGTAAGTAGGTCACTGGCCATAGCATTGGCGTTTATCTAAAGCATGTATGTACGTAGGTCACTGGCTAAGACTTTGGCTCCTATCTAGGCACGTATTAAAGTAGGTCACTAATAATGAGACACATTACACAACATTAATCATGAATAGGAAAGCTTCACAATAAAATATTACTAAAAGCTAATATTGAAAATTAACAAACAGTTACAGATATAAATAGAAATCTGCCCGTATAATATGTTGACTGATAACATTGGTCCCGATTATGTTGGACCAGATCTCGACTCATTGTAAATGGTTTCGTAAACGGATGCAAATAAATTATTACTCATAATTCTAACTTCCTGGATCCGGGTTAAGCACAGCGGAGGATGGTCACAAGACGTCATGTTAAATTGTGTCCCTATTGGTGTTGACAGGTGGTTTTACCAGCTGTTCTCCACCAGATCTGTGTTCCAGGATGTGCTATGGTCTAGTGGAGTAGTGGTGCTGGACTTTCTGTCAACCGAGACGTCTGGGTTTGAATCCTCTCCGGGGTAGAAGTTTGGTTTGAGATTTCTGCTCCACCTGCGCCCCCTAGCCAACTCAGCTGTAATGAGTACACTGACTGTACACGGTTGGTGGGAAGATGAGACGGCGAGGGAGAGGACTGGTCACCTGTCGTTATATATACTTTATACTTTATTTTGCACACAGCAGAACAGAGAAACTAAGCAAACTTAGCAAAGACTAGACCAGAAATACAAAAATACAAAAACTCCTTCCCAAACAGACTGGCTTGTACATTATGTGCCGAAGCTAAGAAAATGAAGTCGCCAACACTTCATACCCATGGCTGCGTCTGAAGGCTAGCTACAGGAAAAGTAGTTTCCAGTATTTAACGATATCCTATGACTGCCGACATCTTCTCTTCAGGCTTGGGACTTTTAGATTACTTTTAAATAGGATGTGTAAAATTTAAAAAAATTGAGTCGACGCCTCAACGAAATGGCGGGAGTCGGGCTTTTGAGTAACAAACAGTGCCTAGAACCAAATAAAAATTAAAATTGCCGATTAATCGGATCCGGAATCGGCTTAAACTGCTGGCCAACTATTTGGAAATCGGAAAAAATTCCAATCGGTCACACATCACTTTTAAACACCTTTAATCTATAGCCTGCCGGTGCTATATATTCCTCGACTGCAGTTACGGTGTAATTTGTTTTTTTGTTCGTATTCGTATTAATTGTTAAAACGAAACTACTACTACATTGTAATGGCATTGCTTCTATGGCAGAGGTTCTTAACATAATACACAATAATAATAATCGACCGGCAGTGTGTCGCGTAAAATGGTGTGTCGTTGGTGTGTCGCGAAGAATAATGTGTCGCTAATTCTCACAGCATCCGTCAGTGGTTATACTTTAGCAGTTTAGCGGACGTAGGTTGTGAGAATTCGTAGCACTCTCTTTATATATTTTATTTTATCGAAATCTGTAGCGGCCATGATGTGTTTACTTTAGTATTATATACTGGTACACAAACCCACTGCAGTCTGCAGTATAGGCCTACACGTTTCCGACCGCGCCGAATAAAACTTTTACCAATTACCATAACATTCGAAATGGACAAATTTATCATCGGAAAACGAAAATTTAGCGAATCTAAAACTTATAACGCAGAATCAGATTTTGGTAGCAGTGAAATCATTGAAATGGAACAAACTGGTCGGAGGCGCTCCTCAGCCTGCTCACATATTGCACTTATAAAAACTGTGGATCCTCGTTTTAATATGATCCCAAGAAATATCCAGGAGCAAAAATCTCATTGACTGTTAGTGTTAGGCCAACTAAGACTTAAGCTAACGTAGAGTCGTAGAAATGACGTAAAATCGTAGAATTAGATCAGAAGAAATTAGAATTTTAGAATCATAAGAAGTTAGAAAGCATTCAATGTCAACATTTTCATTCATTAGAAATGTTAATAATTTAAAATTTTCAATAAATAAATTGGTTTAACTTTAAACAAATTTATTTTTACGATATTCTCATATTATTATTGCATGGTGTGTCGCCAAATTTATTTTCAAGTTTAGGTGTGTCGTGTGCCAAAAAAGGTTAAGAACCTCTGTTCTATGGCAGTGTTTCTTAACCATCGACCGAACCCCTGGGGTTCGGTGAGCCAGTGCCAGGGGTTCGGCAGAGGTCCTCTGAAATATATACATAATCAGAGTGTGTGAGTGTGAGTGAAAATTTATTTTTATTTTTCGACTTTTATCTAATAAATTTTGTTTGAAATAGATTGCCGATTGAATGTATTAATATTGTATCACATTTTGGTACAATTTTTATTTCCTTTTGTTCCCATTAGTTAAAAATTATTGTTCAAACTTGAGGGGTTCGGTGAGTGGTCATGGATTTCTCTTGGGGTTACGCTGTAACCCTTGAAAAGGTTAAGAACCACTGTTCTATGGTATCCTGAGTGTTGCCGTGGTCACATTTTCTGGTTGGATGCTGACCCATTTTAAAGGATGATAGTTTAGTCTGCAGTGTCCAAGCCTTAATCTCGCAATTAATCTTTCTTTGCCCCGTTTATACCTATTAAGTTTTATTTTATTACTTTTCGTTGGCTCTAACGTTTCATAGTGCAATCCAGATGTCTGGCTATCATATTCTTCCTGCCATAGAGCTATGATGCAATTATCGAAGTCATAAAAAGCATCTTTAAGTTCATCACTTACTTCAAGGTGGACAGTGGGTTGGGAGGTTGATTCCTTACATAGGGAATCGGTTAGCTAATTGCTGTGTGAGAGCAAAGATGATTGGCGTCACCCTCCTCATTTCTCCGGGCTTGGGACTGGCACTGCCACAACACGAGGAGTGGCAGAGTTATAAGGAGTTGACTAACTCATTCCCAGTTACACCCACTTAACTTGGTATTTAGTTTAACATCGCAGACAAAGTGGAAACGATAAATTTATATCGTCAGAAAGAAACTATTTAAAGGTGTCCAAACAGAACTTTACAATGTCACTAATATTCATTATTTAATGATATAAAGCAGTATAGTTGACATTGACTATGACACACATATTAAATATTATTTTTCAAGAATTGTCGCATACAATAAATTAGAAATTAAAACAAAAAGTGTAATTAGCATTCTTAATGTACAAGACATTCTTAATAATAGTTATTCTAGTTATCCCAAGCTGCCGTAAGATGTCGCTAAAAACGTTAAACATTGGAAACCACTTGAGCCGACCATAGCAAGCGGTCATGGGTACATGACTACATGCAAGTGTTGACGACTTCATTTTCTTCGCCTCGGCACATAACACCGGGCAGCCAGTGATCTGCATAGCCCCACCAACAGTGTACGGTCACGGTATTCATTTCGTAGCAGAGATCGCGAGGTGGCGCAAGTGAAACGGACATTCTAGAATATTTTTCCATCCCAGCGGAGTTTGACCCCGCGACTTCTACGGGTCGATAATCCTGCTCGCTAACAACTTAAGTCCGTCGGAAATCCTAGTCCAAGAAATTACGCAATTGTGTTACAGAAGAGGAGCTGTTGCCTTAGACACCTCTTTTACTATTGAGCGCGCCCTATAACTTGTCCAGTTTGGCGTCGGTTTATGAGTCACATGGACAATGTTTTACACGTAGCCTATATATAGCCGTCCAATTCTGCAACAATTTTTGCTACTGTACTATCATACTATGTCATGCAAACGGTGACAACTGTTCAAAATAATATCTTTCGACGTCAACAGCCTTAAATTGTTGTCATAAGATGTGGTGAAATTCTATCCATCTATTCTGTCCAACAGTTTAACGACATCTTGCGACATCATGGGCCGATGACGTCCTTTTGAAACAATGTTGTGCAGTTTTCACCGTTGCTTATAGCTGAGGAACAGTCTAGGATGTCGAATAGTAATAATAGCGGTTGTATGGAACTATGGATGCAGAGTTTAACGACATCTTACGGCAATAAAGGCCGTTGACGTCGATGAAAATTATTGTGAACAGTTTTCACTGTTCCTTTGGAATAATACAGAACCTCTTTCACTGTAATATAGGGCGAATATCTCGCTTAAATTTTGAACAGTTCACCGTTCATATTACGATGACGCGACCATATAAAATTTGAAGAGTTGGTGTATCATTGATTAACCTATTTCTCAAAGGTTTAACGTCGTCTTATGACATCAAAGGCCGTTGACGACAATTCACAATGTATACCATACAATGTAAACGAGAAATTTAACGTCCAAACGACACCATTTAAAGGTGTCAAAATAAATCCTTACAATGTCACAAAATTCAATATTAAACGACATAAAGTAATGCATCGGTTAGGCCTACTTTCTGTGATACACACACTGTGATTAAATGATTCGATACAAATTTAATTATAATAATATCATGACGTTAGATTCTTATTCTACTTGTACTCTTTTAAGTGATTATTTATTAATTTTCAGTTTAACGTCATCTAGTGACAACATTCACTATTTACCATTATACTTTTTTGAATAAAAATTTGATTAGCACAAACACTAAATGATATAGGTAATTCACAAAGTCAGCATTTTACCCGTAGACTGTTCAAGCACCCAATACACTCAAACGTAAGTTTCATTAAGTAAAAAAAATATTTGGCACATACGTATTACAATTTCTTACAGTTTGTTTTCAACATGTCCATTGAGACACCACAACTACATTTTCCCATTACAACATAATTTATGAAGTACGGCATTATGATGCAATGTAATATTTACTCCAATACAGCAACCAAACTAAACATGTGATACTTAAAACAAAGTGTTATAGATACTTAATGAACAATCTGGCATATATGTAATTTACTTACATCAGATTTTTAGTACTTATATAATATAATAAAACATACTTAAGATTTCACAATTGAAAAGAAACTACTAATTATACGCCTCATCAACCAACTCGCATACATATAACTAGAGTTAAGGCAAAAGATTGTTATTATAACAGTATTATGCAAATCATAATAATGCATTACGCAATCCTAAAACTCCAAAAAGCACTGGTAGTAAAAGAGTAATTAAATATCCACAGATTTGACACCAACAAGAAGAGGGAAAAAACTACTACTTGTGAATTGATTAACCTTGTTGTGTTTCCTTTTTAACGACTAGCTGTGTGGTAACAATGACCATTAGCGTCGCCCTCCTCCTTTATCCAGGCTTGGGACTGGCACTGTCAGAAAGCAAACAGTGGCGGAGTTCAATTGATTAACCTAAATGTGTTAGACGAATGTATAGCATCGGGAGAACGCTTTTTAAAGGTGTCTTCGGAGTGCACAATAATTGTTCCAGTATTTAACGATATCCTATGGATACCGGACCATCCTCCTTTATGCAGTCTTGGGACTGGCACTACCTGACACAGTTTGCACTACGGTTATTGGCAGAGTGCACTGCATTACCAGGCGTGACCTGGGCTGTTGACCTCGCCTAGTACTTATATTCTACACAGACCATTTCAACCATTGAATAGTAAACTCGGATGGATAACAATAATAATGACGACAATTTATATAGCGCCGTAACACGGCCATAGCGCTACAAGGGCGCAGAGACTGTATGCAGAGTTTAACGACATCTTGTGAGTTGTGGCAACAAAGGCCGTTCACGTAGACAGAAATTTGCTTGAACAGTTCTCTGTTCGCTTATGCCTTATGGTATAATACAACACTGTTTGTTTAAGCGTTTATCTAAGCCGTGAGAATAAGCGGTGACTTATATAACATTGCTTGTCGTTGTGTTAAAGGTGTCTAATCGCGTTGGGTCCTAATTTTAAACTTAGCCAAGCGCATGAATTCCCGATGGGAAATCCGAGTCTATACCCCAAAATGGAGCATTTTGTCTTCAATTAAAACACTCTATAACTCACTAAATCCGTTTCTGTCATTTTATTATTATTATATTCGTTTATCGGTAACAACAAGAAACTGATAGTCACACCGCTATCAGGTACATTGTGATTAAACAAGATTTACAGTGAATGCTAGGCAATATTAATAATAATCATTTTCTTTATTAATTCAAACCGACAAACGCAGTGTGATTACAGTGTACAGTTATGCAATTGAAATCTTAACTACTAACAGAACAGACAGCCTGCAATACAACGGCGCTAATAGCAGCCTACAAAGCACAATCCGCCCAACGGGGGCTCGAACTCGGTACCTCTCGGTCTCTGTGCCAGATGTTATCCAATGCGCTATCGCCCCCCCTAAAGGTCCTATTCTATTATACACAGGATAATAATAATAATAATAATAATAATAATAATAATAATAATAATAATAATAATAATAATAATAATAATAATAATAATAATAATACTATCTTTTCTTTAATTAAGCGCCTGACAAACGCACTGCGCTGTACATTTACATGTTAAGCAATTGAAACAATCTTAACTACTAACAGAACAGACAGCCTGCAATACAACGGCGCTAATAGCAGCCTACAAAGCATGTCCGCCCTACGGGGCTCGAACTCGGTAGTAGGTACCTCTCGCTCTCTGTCAGATGTTATCCAATGCGCTATCGGGACCCCAATCCACGAAACAGTCAGCTCTAGAACCGATCCCTCTACTTTTAAGGCATTACTTCGCTTGTTAGAAAAACTCACGTGATCGCATAACCAATTACGTCATCGATAATTTTTCGCTTGAAGTGGAAATTCGTTACCGTTAAAAATGTCCCTTCGTTCACGTGCTTCGTTTAATTGCATACTTTCCCACAATAATTAGTTTGAACAGTTCTCACCGTTCGTGTAATTATTAATTATGACATAATACAGGATGGATGGATGGGGAGTTTAACGACATCTTGTGACATCAAAGCCAGTTGACGTCGACAGGAATTCTTTGAACAGGTCTCACTAATATTCACATGCCATAATACAGCCTCTAATTAGCGGGGACGGTAGTTATTGTTTAACGATACTGTGTCATAGCAAAGATAATTAGCGTCGCCCTCCTCCTTTCTCCAGGCTTGGGACTGGCACTACCACAGGCAGGGTAGAGGTGGAGTTGTAATTGACACCCTTAAAACGCTTGTGCCCGATGCTATATGGAAGTTGGTGCATATAACCGCGCTTATTTAAGGTTCTAGTTAAGTTTGTAGTTAAGATCATCATATCACTTGTTTCTTAACAATTTATTTCTAGTTGCACCCAGTCACCAACTGGTTCTATTTTTATTTCTTCTATTGCCTTACCTCATAATTGTTTTTGGGAAATTGCTACATGGGTGACCCTCCTTAGCGTATTCCATCCCTTTTACTACTACTACTATTCCTTTATTTCAAAAAAAAACTCGTTGACACAAACGCAACAAGATTACAAAATCAACAGTTTAGATATCGATTAGACCTCTTGCTAATATATAGTCAAATAGAAAAGAGGGTTAGGAATGTATTAGTGACTGGGCCTCCCTTTGTTGCCAGTGTATTTTGTTTGTTCATATTCTCTGATTTACTGCAATAGTTTGGTTGCAATAAAATAATTTGATTTGAATTGAATTGAATATCTCCTTGAGTAACACTAATTGAGCAGTAATTGTTGTGGGATTGATATAGCTTCGGTCACAAGCGTTTCAAGGGTGTCTAAGAGAGCACAATGTATACACGTTACATTTAGTTACTTCGCTTCGTTTTTACGGAATTCCCTTTCGTCTGGGAATTTTCTGCGTATTTAACGTAAAACTGTTTATTCGTCCAACTCTTTCGGATAAAAATACGCGAAGCACACACGAGAGATTCCAGAAAGCCGGTAACTCTCGTAATTATGCAATTATAATTATCTAGGCCTATCCCCGCTGTATCTAGACAATGTCAAGTGTTGGTGATTAATTATGTTGTTTGATGTTACTAATTATATATTGGTCCCTTTGTTGGAGTTTTTGAACCGAATGATTAAGATTATTTACCGGTTAGGAGTTAGTTATTCACCATCAGTTCTCATTCTCAATGATTATCAAATTGCTTTATAGAAGAGTTTATTATGAGTCAGTGTTTGTGTGTGTGTGATGAACAGCTAGTGCCTTGCCTTTTCTTGCCTTGCCTTGCCTTGACTTTCTTTGCCTTGCCTGTCCTTCCCTTGCCTTCCTTGCCTCTTGCTATATACCTTCCCTTGACTTGCTTGTCCTTACCTTGCCTCTTGCTACCTTCCCTTGCCTTGCCTGTCCTTGCCTCTTATTACCTTTTCCTTGCCTCTTGCCTTGACTTTCTTTGCCTTGCCTGTCCTTCCCTTGCCTTCCTTGCCTCTTGCTATATACCTTCCCTCTTGACTTGCTTGTCCGTACCTTGCCTCTTACCTACCCTTGCCTTGCCTTGCCTTACCTTGCCTCTTGCTACCTTCTCTTGACTTGCCTCACCTTGCCTCTTGCTACCTTCCCTTGCCTTTCCTCACCTTGCCTTTTGCTACCTTCCCTTGACTTGCCTTTCCTCACCTTGCCTCTTGCTACCTTCCCTTGCCTTTCTTACCATTCTTTCCCTTGCCTTAGTTACCTCTCTTTACCTTGCCTACCGGTTCCTTCCCTGGCCTCTCCTTGTATATATTCAGTGACGGTTCGTTGCTAACGGCCTCGACCGCTCCTTGTTTTGCTTCGCACACGGGAGACGCCATCGCCATGTTAGACTTGGGCGTCGTCAACAGCCCAACCATTAGCCAACCAGTCAAGGCTAAACATAGCCATATACGCTCTAATAATAATAATATACGTGGGCTTCATAATTACCTGATTGTTGGCATAAGGAGGAGAAGGAGAAAGAGGAGGAGGAAGAAAAGGAGAAAGAGGAGAAAGAGAAGAAGGAGGAGAGGTTACTCCCGTTAAGTAATATCTGATGAGAGGGGGACTTGGTATGAGGAAGGAGATAATGTTGTTAAGTAATGGATGAGCTTTGAACTAAGGTCTCATTACAAACGCCACTTGTGCGAGGTAATTGAAATGCTTTGTATGAAGTGGTTTCATAAAAACAGAAATACATACCTGCATGCATATGTATTATATTCATACAGGCATGCGTGCATAGATACATTTATGCATACATTTGTACACATGAATACATAAATCCGTGCACACAGCACTATGCAAATGCAACCGTACTTCCATCAATGCATTAATCATTCAATGAAAAAAAACATAACTGCATAATACGTAGCCTACTTACATAATATAATAGATGCGTACATTCATGACTGCAAACATTATGTATGCATGTATTTGTGAATGAATGTACATTTGCATGTATGAATATATGAATGCATGTGTTTATGTATGTCTGTGGGGCGCGGTGGTATAAGGGTATGTTCGGTGCCTTGCAGCTGGAGGGACAATCCACCTGAAGCCGCCGCGTAGGGACCCTGGGCAAGTCCTTCACTCGCAATTGCTCATGCGCTTCGGCGTGAAAATCCGATTCAGTGAATGCTGTAGTCGGGAGCGCCTCTGAGTAGAAATCTTGAAGGGGCGCTATATAAATATCTGAAATGAATGAATGAATATATATTGTATTCAAAATTTATAAAGCGCCTCTAGTTGAACCGTTCAATGCGCCATCATGTATGTTTGAATGCAGGCCCGCACTGGGGGGTGCTAAGGGGTGTTGCTGCACCCGGGCCCGCAGTTTTGAGGGGCCCGCATTTTAAAAATACGTGTGGTGGACCGGTGGCTGTGAGATAATCACAGCATGTACATGTCCTGTTTGAATGCATCTTTGCATGTATGTATATGAATGCATGTTTAACTGTGTATGTATGTATGCATGTGTATGTATGTATGTATGTATCTATGTGTGTATGTATGCATGCATGCAATATGCATGTGTATGATATATATGCATATGTTTATATATATTCATTCATTCCGAGAATTTATATAGCGCCTCTTCGAGATATATGCATATATATATATATATATATATATATATATATATGTATGTATATAGGCCTATTTATGTATGTATGTAAGTATGAAGACACCTCTGATGTATGGCTCCTATTCGTAGCTCGCAACAAGCGATGAATGCGTCGTAAAATCTGTCGGTCGTTGGTGGTGCGTTGTATTCGCCAGATGTCGCCGCTGTCTGTCGCAGCCACCTGTACGAATGCCTCGGAATCTTTCGTTGACCATTCATTGACCGGGCGATGGATGAGAGCCAGACGGACCAGGCAGTCACCTGCGCAGGCTGGGAGGAGGAGGAGGAGGAGGAGGCTGCGAGGCATCTTGGCCGGTGATAAGAAGAGATGCTTTGGTGGAGGGAGGGGAGGATGGAGGGGAGGAGGGGGTGGAGATGGATGGGTGGGTGGGTGGGTGGATGGATGGATGGGTTGGATGGATAGATGGTAATAGAGGAGGAGGAAGTGGATAGATGGAAGGATGGTGTGTGAGTGGGTGCTTTGGTGGTGGTTATTGGATGGATGGTTGGATGGAAGTATGGAAGTATGGATGGATGGTTGTTGGTGTGTAGATGGGTGGATGGTTAGATATATGTAAAGTAGGAAGTGGAGGAGGAGGAGGAAGTGGAGAAGCTAGAGGAGGAAGAGCAGGAGGAGGAAGAGAAGGTGGAAGTGGAAAAGAAAGAGGAGGGCGAGGAGGAGGAGGCAAAAGATGAAGAGGTGGAGGAAGAGGGAAGAGGAGGAGAGAGAGGAGTAGAAGGAGGAGGAGGAAGACGAACTGTTGGCTGTTGAAGGGTGCAGCATTCCTTTGGTCCTGACTTCGAATTTTTGGATATATGACTTACTCAGAAACGTTTAATACTGTCTTAGATTGCGGTCAAGGCGAACGATATCTCAAGAGACTCTGTTTAGCTGTCATATTAATAGAAGGATGATATCTATAGATCGATAGAGGTTACTAATTAAGACACTAATCAGTCTACAGTGTTCCAATGTTGCACTCACCTTTGCCGATTGGTTAGAGCGATCGCCTTGTAACGCGAAGAGTATGGGTTCAATTTTCTTCCTCTTCTGAGACGGTTTATTTAGACACCTTTAAAACGATGTCAACCGATGCTATATAAGGATGGGACACGATAGGCAATTAATGATGCAAATAAGCGTTGATTTGTAACGCGCAGAGTATAGGGTTCAATCCTCTTCGCATGAGACGGTACATTTCGACACCCTTAAAACGGTGTCAACCGATGCTATATAAGGATGAGACACGATACACAATTAATTAGCTGTAATATGCCAAAAACTAATCTTTGTCGGCGGAAACGGCCTATGTTGTCATAAGCTGCCGTTAAACTGTGGATCCAATCCAAACAATTAATGATGTAAATGTCTTGGAAAAGTGTTTGCCTTGTAACACGGAGAGTAAGGGTTCGATTCTCCTGCTTTTAGACGGTTACTGTGTAGGGACCTTGAGCAAGAAGTCCTTCACTCACAACTGCTCAGCGCCATCGATGTTCTACGGTACGGTCGTGTGAGAACTTCTGAACTTTGGAAGGAGGGCAATATCAAAATACAGTTTATTGCATTGAATAAAATGCTGTTGTTACCTTTCCTTACATAATACCATAATCTTACCTTACCTAATACCCTGATCTTAACTTACCTGATACCTTAGTCTTACTTTACCTGTTAAAGCTTGTACCCTGAATTGAACTAATACCTTGTAATACAAACATATATTACCTAATGCTTCCTTGCCCGGATGCTATACAAATAAACGATATGTTTTCCCTAGATCTGGCTATTTAAACCCTTCTTTTTCCGCTATGACTAGCTCTAGCTCTTCTTCCTCTGTACAATAAAGCCTCTCATTCAATTCTATGGTTGTATATAGAATTTTTTTTTATTTGTTTGAATGTATTAATCTTGCTATGTACAGTGCTGTGCGTTTGCTAGTGCTTCTCAATAAAGGAAATACTTACTTACTTACTTACTTAATACATAATCCGGCTTTACATAATGCCATCATGTTACCTAGCTTTAATACTCATGTCATTGCTTACCATGGTCTGACCTAATACTGTACAAAGTTAACTAAGTTATTATAGAATGCTAGAGCATAAATTGTTTCAACGGGAAATTTGTTGAATGTTGCAGAATATTTTAATAAAGGCGGAACCAGAAGGAAGGTTGACGGCAGTCGTGGCTGACTTTGGTCTCGCCGCCAAGATTCCAAATCCACTGTGAGTCCAACTTTCATTGGCTGATTTTAAAGTATTTTAATAATAATAATAATAATAATAATAGTAGTAATAATATTCATTTACTTTTTCAAACTGACACACCGCAGTTTGATTACAATTCATAGTATGAACGGATGATCACAAGTTATTACACAAGTCGAATTTAACAGTTTGGCAGCCATGCAAGGCACCCATCACGACCTAGTGCTCATTTTACCAACACATCTGAAAAGGAAAGGCTGAGTCGACCTTTGGGAGTGTAGCGGGAATCGATCCCGTGTCCAGCTGATCTTCTGCTATTCGTGCCACAGTGTTACCATTACCCTAAACCCTCTTAAGACACCTTTATTTGAGGTTATGAATAGGTTTATATAAACCAACGGGTTCGTATCCACCTTAGATAAGAGCTGTAATATGCCAAAACTAATCTTTGTCGGCGGCAACGGCCAATGTTGTCATAAGCTGCCGTTAAACTGTGGACACACATATCCACCTTCGACACGGTTAATTTAGACACCTTTAATACGGTCTCAACCGATGCTATATAAAAATGGGACACGATAGCCTATAATAATTATTGTTGTTTGAACAACTAATTTCTTTGTTAATTCGACTCATTTCTTAGCTTAATACAAAATCCACAATCTTCTTTGAGTTCAGTTTTGATTGCCAAATTATTTAAGGAATTTTCTGACGAATTTAAAGAATTTCTATGATTATCATACAAAGATCTCTTTTGAATTGACTCACCGCGTAGGGACCCTGGGCAAGTCCTTCACTCGCAATTGCTCATGCGCTTCGGCGTGAAATTCCGATTCAGTGTCCGCGCTGTGGTCGGGAGCGCCACTGAGTAGAAATCTTGAAGGGGCGCTATAACAAGTGCTCATACATACATGCTCATACATACATTTCATGGTTAGTTTAATACAGAATTCCCAATTCAGCGTGAGCTCAATTTCAATTGCCTGATTTTAAAGAATTTTTCAATGAACTTAAATAATTTCTATGGATTGAAGTGAATTCAAGACATTCAGGTGTACAGGTTGTTCTGAAACTCTTCCAGATCGGAGAAACCTCTGTCCATCGTTGGCTCTCCATATTGGATGGCACCAGAGTGCATTGTGGGCAAAACCAGGTACAACGAAAAGGTCAGTCCTCTTTATTATTATTTTTATTATTATTATTATTATTACTACTATTGGTCTTGTTGCTGTTGTTATTTTCATTACTGTTATTGTTATTGTTGTTGGTGCATTTTTTTATTATATGAAAACTTTGCTGTACATTTTTTTACCGCAGCATAGGGTGTAATATGAACTGTTTAATGCTACTGTTAGATGAATTAGGAGTTCTACCACATCTTTTGGCAACAAAGGCAAAGTTATTTTCTTTTGGCACAATACAAATCTTCAGTTGCGATTGACGAAAAAGGATTATATACCAATATGCTAATCGTAGGCGCAATTTTAAATATATGGCGTCAGTTGATTCCGTTTTCGAGGTGTCTTATATTAGTTATTATGTTTTTAAAGCTTAATCTACTTTTTTATCGTAACTATTGTTGCTTGCACTTTATTATTGTTATTATTGTTATTATTATTATTATTATTATTATTTTTTTTTTTTTTTTTTATTATTCAACAATATTTATTCTCTCAATCAATCAACATCAATACATCAATAGACAACCTGTCGTCTGAAATTAACGTCATAAATGCCGTTTGTGTCACATCTCCCTTAGGTCTGGCTCCGCTAAAGTGCCGCGGAAAGCCACCGAGTTGAACCGCTGGACAGTTATAGA
This sequence comes from Aporrectodea caliginosa, assembly GCA_020284085.1. Taxonomy (NCBI): domain Eukaryota; kingdom Metazoa; phylum Annelida; class Clitellata; order Crassiclitellata; family Lumbricidae; genus Aporrectodea; species Aporrectodea caliginosa. The sequence continues at coordinate 375,687 of JACEVL010000014.1, forward strand.
GAGACGCTGCAGCAAGAAGCAGGTTTCTCTGGTGTCTCCTGTGGACAGCGTCAGACTACGACCTAGATCTGATATAAAGTTTTGGCCAGTGGTGTTAATTGGACCTAAGGTCTCGAGAGCAAGAGGCACGAAAAAGTGCGTGTTCAAAAGTGCATTGTACTTGGTCATTTTCCTGTCCGTGGCGATCTCGGCTGCCGCGCCCGCCGTCGCTGCCGTGGCCTGGATGTATGATGGTGCAAGGGTATCTACAACCGTCGCGTCCCACACCAGATGGCGACCCGCGCGCCATGGGATCATTGTTAGGCCGTCTGGTCTTCTGCCGTCCGTGCGAAGTAGACCTGGTGGTTCCTTTATTGATGGAATTCCAGCCTTCGAAAGGGAGCGATGTATAATGTCATTGATAGTGTTATGTCTGGCTATTATTATTATTATTATTATTATTATTATTATTGTTATTATTATTATTATTATTATTATTATTTACCATTATTGTCATTATTATTATTATTTTCTGATATAAAGTCTTGATATTTCGATTGTTGGTTTTCCTTTAGGCTGATGTCTTTTCCTATGGCATCATCCTCTGTGAACTGATTGCAAGGGTTGAGGCCGATCCAGATTTTTTACCTCGAACAAAGGTCTGTCTATCGTAACTGTAAATATAGTCACGCACACGCACACACACACACACACACACAGACACACACACAGACACACACACACAATTAATGCATTGTTAGAACCTTGTCTGTTCTGGTAGTAGATCTAACTGTGGTCCATATTGTGGTTGAGGAGAAGTAGGGGGAAAGATGCGTGGGGCAAGATTTAAAATATATGGGGATGATGTGCCTTTAGTGAACCATTGGAGGAGAAATCTGTGAGCGAGGGTGAAATGTATAGGGCAAATGTACGTTTGGTGAACTTTTGTTCTGACCGTTATTGTTAAGTCAACAGTCAGGTCAATACCAGAACTCAATCCACTGAGATTACTTGACATGGTGCAATTTGGCATGAATAGACTTGATCTTCAGTTGACATTACCTCAATTGACCTGACCTACTATGATATGACCTGACTTTACCTGACCTTGGACTGATGTTACCTCAATTGACCTGACCTACTATGATATGATTGCTATGCTTTTTTTGACCTGACCTTGAACTGACGTTACCTCAGTTGACCTGATATTGACATGGAATTAACATGACCTAGATTTACTTGGCGTGATTTGATTAATTGTTTTTTGACCCTAATTGACCTGACCTAGAATTGAATTGACCTGACCTTGAATTACTTGACCTGACCTGATCAGTGCGCCATTTGTTTTGTAGAAGTTTGGAGTGGATTATGTGGCGTTTAGCAAGATGGCCGCCGACTGTCCTCTTCATCTCCTTCATCTCGCCTTTATATGTTGCCAGGTAATCTAAACCATAATCTAATCTAATCGATGCTCTGTAAAACCGTTGATTTAAGTCTCATGCATAGGGATAGAACTGTCCCTCAAATCTCAAAATATGTTGAAATGCTAATTTTCCGTGACATATGTAACAGTGGAGTAGCCGTACGTGATACTTTATGGATAATGTTGTTAAGATGAAATTACAGTAGATTACATTTACTGAAAGCAATGTCAAAGACCATTCTATATTGTCTTGATCTACTGGCTCCTAAGTGTAGGATATGATTCGGACATCAAAACTAATACGGAATTCTAGGATCGAGAGTTCAACGACATCTTATGGCAACAAAGGCCGTTGACATTCACAGAAATTATTTTGCCATAATGCAGCCTACTTTTGTGGAAGATTTTTAATACAGCTCAATACAGGCCACTTTCACTTATAGGTCGAATGTATTGCCTAACAGAGGAGTTCATTTAGTCATGAATTTATATATCGTCCCATAAAGGGAACTTTTCAGAGGCGCTAGAGCATAGAGGTGTGCAGGGCTTATTCTAACGTGACACAAAGTGTGTAGTTGGGAAAGAAATTTGTGCAGTTAAAAATCACATTTTGTGCAGTTATTTTTTGAGACCTAATTGTATAAACCAATTTTGTAAAGAAAGTGTGAAATTTAGGGATAATTCCCCAGGATTTATTGCGCCCTCTTCTCCCGCGGTGAGGGAACATTTTTTTTGGAAAACTGTCGTTAACACCTCCCCCCCCGTCGAAAATTCTCGTTATACTACCCCTCCCGTCGAAAATTCTCGTTACTACCCCCCCAGGTGTGGAATTGTTTTGGGGTTCTCGCCGTTTCTATTGCTTAGTACCGCTCTAGATTGACTTGTTTGGCTATAGTTTACTGTTTAACAACACTCGTAATCGTAATCGAGCATTTATATATAGGGCCACTCAAAAACAAAGGGGCTCCCGACCCGGGCCAGTGTCTTCACTGGTAAAGAGAGGTCTTCAGGCGCTGACGGAACTGGTCAAAAGAAATAGAGAAAAGGTCAGTCCTGAGGGACTGAGGCAACTGGTTCCAGCTATTGGGACCAACAATAGCGAAACTCCTAGACTGGGCCGTAGTGGTACGCACCCGCGGGACAACCAAGTAACCACGGACCGAGGACCGAAGGGAGGAACGACTGTGCAGAGAAGATACTGGGGTACAAAAAGCCCTAAGATAGTGAGGAGCAGACCCAGCAAGACAGCTTCGCATGAGGGAACAGACCTTAAATTGGATGCGCTGGCGGATGGGGAGCCAGTGAAGGGAGTCACGGATAAAATAGCATGATCAAATGAGGGTCACCAGATTGTTTCGGTATTCTACACTCTTAAATTTGCAATGTTGGATCAGCTTAATCCGCGGTCAAAACAGCTAAAATTCATAGCTAAAAATTAGCTTACTAAGCCTTGAGCTGATCCAAGTAGTTCTACATAGTTATCGGAATGTACCTGATTTGACTTAAATACCAAGCTGATTCTTCTTTGATTACGTTGGTGACTTGAGTAAGCGAATAGTTGGATGTTTGGTCAGCTATGCTCCGTTGTTTGGTCAGCTATGCTCCGTTGTTTGGTCAGCTATGCTCCGTTGTTTGGTCAGCTATGCTCCGTTGTTTGGTCAGCTATGCTCCGTTGTTTGGTCAGCTATGCTCCGTTGTTTGGTCAGCTATGCTCCGTTGTTTGGTCAGCTATGCTCCGTTGTTTGGTCAGCTATGCTCCGTTGCTTGGTCAGCTATGCTCCTCCGTCAGCTATGCTCCGTTGTTTGGTCAGCTATGCTCCGTTGTTTGGTCAGCTATGCTCCGTTGTTTGGTCAGCTATGCTCCGTTGTTTGGTCAGCTATGCTCCGTTGCTTGGTCAGCTATGCTCCGTTGTTTGGTCAGCTATGCTGCGTATTTGGGTATCCAGCTATGCCTGCGTTGCTGGATTAACTAATTCAAGTTTATAGCATGCCTATTGTTAGATGGGCATAGTTTCAGAAGGGGCAGCTTTGTTGGAGAGGCGCATCACATAGTTGAATTAAACTTATAAGTTGAACTTATAGGTCAAAAACAAATTCAGCCAGAGCTGCCAATCATTGTAGCTAATATATATATATATATATATATATATATATATATATATATATATATATATATTTCAATTCAATTCAATACAATTCAATTCAGTTTATTTCCTGAACCAACGTAGTACAACTATAGCAGTAGACGTAGTAATTAACGTTAATAGTGGTTTCCAAGGGGGACCCAGAATTGATGAAGATTCCCGCTAATAGGGCCATGCAGTAATTGTGTGTAATAGAAGTCACAATAACGCATGACAGCCAGTTCATATAGTTATAGGAATACTTTGAAAATCAGAAAATGGCTTAATTAATAGAAGATTACTAACATAACTTAACTAACACACCCAATGAAAAAAGCATTCAAGTAATTTGTTGAATCAGATAAAGGCATAGTTTATTCTTAAAGATATACAGAACAGGTAATAGACGAATATAAAAGGGTAAGGGCATATATATAAATATATATATATATATCAGATTCGTTGTTGGTACCTTGGATTATATAGTTAATACCTTCAATTGCGTCCTGTACCAAGCGCAAATCTAGCACCCCAAGATTAACTTAACAAATAACGACGTAAATTATGCAACGTATTATGAGAGTATAGATGATAGGCGCTAGATTGATGCTTAGTACAGGGCGAAACTATAGCTTGCTACGTCACTGAAGAACGATGTCACTTAAGCAACTTTGTTTGCGTGTTGTAGGCATTTGAAGATGTTACAAAACAAATTAATATATATAATATATATATTTCTAATTATATATATATATATATATATATATATGTACACACACGAAACATTGC
>JACEVL010000014.1:385000-437500 GCA_020284085.1 Aporrectodea caliginosa
TATGTATGTATGTATGTATGTATGTATGTATGTATGTATGTATGTATGTATGTATGCATGTATGTATATGTATGTGTATAAATCTAGGCATATTCATGTGAAGTATATATATATATATATATATAGGTATATATAGATATATATATATACATGTATGTATTTTATTGTATTGTATTGTATCTATCAATTTATATAGCACCTCTCGCAGTGCAAACCAATCAGAGGCGCACCCAGTGCGAAAGACCCAGAGAAAAGAAAGAGGTCTTCAGACAAAGAAAAGAGGCACTATAATATTGTTTAATATTGTATATGGATGTATATATAGGTGGTTGTGCTCATATAGGTGGGTTTATGTATGTGGGGATGTATGTAGGTATGCATAGCTGAGCATGTTTATGTATGGGTATATGCATGTATATATGCAAGTGTGTATTTGCATATGTAAGGGTTCGTATATAGGTATATGTGTGTGGATAACTGGATATGTATTGTATGTAGGTACAATATATATATATATATATATATATATATATATATATATATGCATTGTGGAGGTATGTATGTGCATTTGTATGTGTATATGTACATGGAGGTATATATATGTATATATAATTACATGTGTGTGTGTGTGTGTGTGTGTGTGTGTGTGTGTGTGTGTGTGTGTGTGTGTGTGTGTGTGTGTGTGTGTGTGTGTGTGTGTGTGTGTGTGTGTGTGTGTGTGTGTGTGTGTGTGTGTGTGTGTGTGTGTGTGTGTGTGTGTGTGTGTGTGTGTGTGTGTGTGTGTGTGTGTGTGTGTGTGTGTGTGTGTGTGTGTGTGTGTGTGTGTGTGTGTGTGTGTGTGTGTGTGTGTGTGTGTGTGTGTGTGTGTGTGTGTACTGCCAATATATCTAATCAATGCTGTCTGATGCCTAGCTAAGTGGCGTTGTTAATCCAGCAAGGCGCAATTAGGCGGGACTGCTTAGCTGCTACCTATCAATGATGGCTAAGTCAACTGAGCTGCATAGCTGACTCGAGTACGCTGCATGTCGAAGAGGCGATGCTATTTCAGCAAAGCCTGCATAGACAATTCACGTATACGGAAAAGCTGCACAAACAAAGGCTTAGTCAGGGCACGTAAGCAAAAAGTTATTTCCGGTATGCTAAGAGTCTACGCATTCTTAGCAGAATTAACAAAGCACAAGTTACCTCTTTCAGCTAAAGTTTGCTGAATAAACTAAGTTTTCTCTTGTTATGGCTATTTTTCATAGTTCGATTAAGTTTATCATGACAGCTAAGAAAAGCATAGCTGAAAAAACTGCATTTTTGTGTGTAATACGTTTATTTAACGACGCCGCCATATCGACGATGATTGGCGTCACTGCATTTTTAAGAGTGTAGAGGAATTTATACCCTTGATGGTGTGTGATTTTAAGGTGTCTAAAGATAGCTTTACTTTTGAGGATTATTCGACGCTGTCTTAACTGTTGCTGTTTAACTTTTCATTATTATTATAATTATTGTTATTATTATTATTATTCTCATTATTATTATCGTTATCATTACTGTTATTATTATTATAATTATTATTATTTTTACTGTAAGTAATTCTAGTGTTGCGTATTTACGATATTAACGTTTTACGTCTTACACAGATAGAGCCAAAGAAGCGACCTTCATTCATCGAGATTGTTCAGAGTCTGGAAGCGATGAAGTCGAGCGCCCAGATGGCTGTCATCCTGGCTGACTTCAGTCGACTTGGGAGCGGTGGATCCAGGATCACCCTTAACCGAATGATCCTGGAACAAATCCTGCGTACGTGTGTGGCAAGACCTCGTCAGGGGGTTGGGCTGCTCTTCTCCACCCTTCACGTCAAAGGGCGGCGAGGAGTCGAAGAAAGTAAGTAAGTAATATGTAAGTAAGTAAGTAATATGTAAGTAATAAGTAAGAAGTAAGTAAGTAAATAATATGTAAGTATGTTGTAAGTAAGTAAGTAAGTAATAAGTAAGTAATAAATAAGTAGGTAGTAAGTAATTTATATGTACATGTAAGTTAGTATTAAGTAAGTATATAATAAGTAAGTAATAAGTAAGTAATAAATAAGTAGGTAGTAAGTAAGTAATATGTAAGTAGATATTAAGTAAGTATGTAATAAGTAAGTATGTAATAAGTAAGTAATAAGTAAGTAATAAATAAGTAGGTAGTAAGTAAGTAATATGTAAGTAGATATTAAGTAAGTATGTAATAATTAAGTAATAAGTTAGTAATAAATAAGTAGGTATTAAGTGAGTAATATGTAAGTATTAAGTAAGTATGTTATAAGTAAGTCAGTAATAAGTAATAAGTTATTTAGTAATAAATAAATAAATAGGTAGTAAGTAAGTAATATGTAAGCAAGTAATCTTTATTAGCGCGAGACAGAGTCCACACTTTGCACAACAATGAAAACGTTGCACAATGTGAGTAGAAAAAATACGATGTATTACTATAGACCGTTTTAAAGTCTAATTTAATATACAGTTTAAAATAATACGTTAAACTGAATACTAATAATATTGAATGAATCAAAGTAATAAGTTAACATTAATTGTTCGTAAGTAAAGGAGGTAAAGTCGACAACGGGAATGGCAGCCGTAAGATGTCGCTAGCCAGTTGAACTGCGTTGCGCTACGTAGACACCCTTTAAACGCTTTCGTCAGCAGTATATATTGTTGCGTTTGAATTTGAGTATTATTATTGGATATTCGCGTGATGCAGACAGTTTTTTTATCGACTTACAACAGATTTTAATGCCAAAAGATTTAAATAAACTCTCAGTCAGTTTAAGTTATACAGATACAGTGTAGACTCCGTCACTGCACGTTCTCTGGTAGTGCCAGTCCCAAGCCAGGTTAAAAAGGAGGGCAACCTAAACGGCCCTGGCAGCCGTAAGATGTCGTTAAACACTGGAAAGTACTCGAAAATGATTACGGATCGAAATAAGCCATGGTAGACACGTTAACGGCCTTTACAGCCGAAAGATGTCGTTAAAACACCAGATTATGCCATGCTGTCGATAGACACCTTTAAAACGTGTTCTTCGGATGTTATATATAAATCCAAAATGCGTTTAATCGCAATTAAGATGAATGTGTAACTTGTGTCTTGTCGATGTTTAGAGCCTTTGATGTATTAAAGGATTTCGTTAAACTGTTTAAATCGAATCGAATGTTATAGGAACAACAGTTCTAATTGCACACCTCTTTTAAGTGAGATATTCACCGTATAAGGGAAATAGTGCCAGTCCCAAGAATAGATGAAAAGGAGGGCGATGCGAGTGATCTTGTTATCAAACAGTGACGTTCAACTGAAACTACTACAGTGACGTTAATAATTATGTCGACGTCCACAGTTCTAGTCGTAAGATGTCGTTGAACACTGAATCCAGTCATCTTTGCACACCTCTTTTAAGCCATGTATTCACCATATAAGTGGCCCTGCGACATCTTTTCGCTATCTAAAAGGTAGTCTTTATCCTCGGGGACTTTCACACTGGGAGTGCCCTGGTGAGAGGCGCTTTATAAATCTTTAAATACAATACAACATAAGTAAAGGATGACGTTGTCCTCTGGATTCTTATTCCGCCACTGCTCGTATTGTGGCAGTTCCAGTTCCAGGCCTGGAGAAAGAAGGAGGGCGACGCTAATGATCTTTGATATATGACACATTGTCGTTAAACTGAATCTACTACTATGGATGCTTTCTTCGCCATGCACTGCTCGTACTGTGGCAGTGCCAGTCCCAAGCCTTGGAAAGAGGAGGGCGACGCTAATCGTCGCCCTATAACACAGCGTCGTTAAACAGCAACTAACCAACAAACCTCTGAATCCAGCCATCTTTACACACCTCTTTTAAGCCATGTATTTGCGCTATATGTAAAAGATGTTAAACTTTGGATCAAATCGCAGACAGTACAATCTAATATTGGGTTAACTCCGTTTCAGCCATGCAGGCACGGTAGCCTGGAGTAAAATTTCGAAGTATAAAGGCGGCAGAGCTGATCCAATGCTTTATTTGTTGGAAGTTCAAACCCCGCCAAGCAGTTCTTCTAGGGATGTTGAGGGGGAGGTCAGGAAACTAAAATATCTCACGAGTCGTCCGTTGTTTCGCTTGTAACATATTAATAACGTTAGGTTGTGACTTTCATTCAAGGTCTTTGGTAATTTGTCTGATTCCACCGCATTTAAAATTTAGTTAGTTAGTTGCTGTTTAACGACACTGTGTCATAACAAAGATTATTAGCGTCACCCTTCTTCTTTCTCCAGTCTTGGGACTGGCGCTACCAGAGTACGAATAGTGATGGAAATTAAACGAGCCACGTTATGGATGGATCCTCAGTTTAACGGCAGCTTATGACATCATAGGCCGTTGCCGCCGACAAAGATTAGTTTGTGGCATAATACAGCTCAGTAGATTATATACGAGCCACGTTAATGGACTTTTCCTGTACTTATAGAGCCAGTAGATACCTTAAAAGAGGTGTGTAATGGACTGCTGTTCTTCTAAGCATTTGAAATCAATATGGCGTTGTTTTTGTCTTTGCAGAAGAGGGTAAGGCTCCAAAGAAGGCGCGTTCCGAGGAGCTCGCCTACCTCTCTTCGATGGACCCGACGGACGCCACCCCTCCTCTACCCCCAAAGCGTCAGGTCATCCCCGTCACCCCCATCATCGTCGGCAAGGTCATGAGCCGCGCCGACCGACACTACGCCCCTCAGAAGGGCAACCCCTTCCCACCGCACTTCCGCGACTCAACGGCCAAAGTGGACGGGGCGCTGCTCAACTGCCCCGACTACCTCGACATGCACTCCCCGCGAAGCATCATCCCCTCGACCCCTCCGACCCCGATGTCTCCCTACGACTCGTCCTGGTGCCCGGACGAGGTCCCTCACCGCCGACGTCGTAGCCATTCCCTGCCCGGAACCCCGCTCTTCCTCGACGAATCCAGCTTCGGGTTTGGACCCACCGAGTTGGCCGCTTCTGGTCGCGACGATCCCCCTCGCAAGACGAACAGCGTGGAGTCGTCCACACAGAAACTAGAGGTACGGTTGGACGATAGCGACTGGGAGCGGGAGAGCGTCGACAGCGCCCTAGGGTTGGACTCCAAAGACGGGGCCACACCCCGGTCCAACTTCAGCCGCAACACCTACCGTAGCTCTTCCCTCAACTGTCCCCATACAGAGCTCGACCTTGTCGCGTGCATCTTCAAGGGCGTCGTGCTGGGGAAGACAGCAGCCGCGGTTTCCGGGCGGGTAACGTCCATCGATGACGCCGAGAGTGGAATCAAGTCGTACGGTTCGTCCGGATCGCGAGTATCCAACGACGAGTGGACGGCGATGTCGCCGACGAGTTCGTTTTCGAGCTATGGAGCGGCGGGCGATGTCGAGTTGGAGTTGCCGAGGAGCGCGGCTGCTCATCAGAGGCTGCTCTCGCACGAGCGGTTCCAGCAGCTGCATCAGTGTTGGGAGGAGTTGGCTCGTGGGGGAGGAGGAGGAGGAGGAAGCGGGGTTGATGAGATGGGGGCCAGTCAGGCGAGGAATCGTATTGTTCTGTCGCAGAAACTCGAAATACACGACTTTTATTTGGTGCGGAAATTCCAGGAGCTGAAACGGAAGTGGGAAAACCAGCAGCACACCGCCAACCTGACGTAGCGGAAGCTGTCTGTAGATCATCCGTCATCACCTGTCAATCATCTGGTACCTGTCAATCATCTGTGACTTGTCTGTCATCGGTGTCTTGCGCTCGTGAAGTGTTGTTGTGTAAGTGTCTGGTATGAACTGTTTCTGCAGATCGTCAGTATAGCTTCTGAATTGTGACGTTTACCACGACTTGAGTACCCCATTATTACACCATGTGATTGTGATGCCACCCCTGTACCCCATTTAGCATCTCAGTATGATGCCATGTCACCCCAGTACCCCTGTTATAACACCATCTCAGAATGGTGCAACCCCGGTACCCCATTATGATACCATCTCAGAATGGTGCAACCCCGGTACCCCATTATGATACCATCTCAGAATGGTGCAACCCCGGTACCCCATTGTAACACCATCTCAGAATGGTGCAACCCCGGTGCCCCATTGTAACACCATCTCAGAATGGTCCAACCCCAGTCCCCGATTATAACATCATCTCAGAATGATCACGATGCCACCTCAATATTAAAAAAAACTACATCATAACAAGGTTCTTGATATCGATTCAGGATTACTGAGCGTTTTCAGAGGTTCCAATTTAGTGAACGCCAACTAATTTCAAAGAGATATCAAAAGTTACAATGCAATGATGGCTTCTTATTTTTCCGAGGTTTTCTAACTAATTGCATATCAACGGTAATTCTTGTGAGAACATGTTTCCCTCATTTTTGTACCTTCTGCCTTTTGATCAGGAATTGGGTGTCATCCAGAAATTCGCTTGCAAAGGAATTTGCTTCAAACAGGTTTTGCATAAAATTCCAATTTTTACAGAAATTATTTTTTGAATCTCAATTTCGGATTTCGTTCTTGGTTACTGGCTTAACTAGTTAACATGTTGTGATTTGAAAACACTTATTGTGTGGATCTAACTGTGGACATTCTTTTTGTAAAGTCGTGCAAAGGCAAGTTTTCCTTAGGAATTAACATTTAACCTGGGGTAAATTTAAGAAATAATATTCATTCATGTGAAAATGTTATTATTAACTTTTGCAATCCTTAGGGTCGCGTGTACCTCAAAGCTAAGTCTTTTAATAGTTGCACCTTGAGGTTTTCGTTGGAGGAGGAAGTTGGTTAAACGTCATTTGGATGTTTAAGTGAAGCAATAGGTCGGTTTTCAGTGTCCGAAATCAAAACTATCTTCGTCACTCGTTTGATTTTTGTGTCGTACAGTTTGTTTGTTTCTGCACTGCTGGTTCTTTTGGCGTCCTTCTTACTTACTTACTTATAGAAGGGAACCAGTGCATCCTGCAATATTTTCGTATGGTGCTGTTTTTTTCGTGTTTGTGTTTACGTCAGCAGTATGCTGCTTCTTTGTGCCAATGCAGTTGAAACCGTTTTAAATTATTTCTGTTATTTATTAAACGCAATTATTTAGCGACTGAGCAGTTGATAGATGGCGCTTGGCTTAGCAGTGAGCAGTGATGTGGTCTCGAGACTGTGGTCTTGGTCTCGAGACCGAAAAAATGCGGTCTTGGTCTCGAAGGTACCGGTCTTGGTCTGTAAAGGATCGGTCTTGGTCTTGGTCTTAAAAGCGTGGTCTCGGTCTTGGAGCACACGGTCTCGGTCTTGGTCTTGGATTTCAGGTCTTGTGCAGAACACTGGCTGTGAGGAAAGGACTTGTTGAAGGTCCATGCACAGAAAACGTCTCTCTGCTTGGATCACTATGGCAAGTGGTATGCAGAGAAATCGTTTATCCACAATTATTGGTAAAATTAAGTTGAGATTTTCACGAAATGTACTTCTTGCTGTGGCCTAATAATTATTACGATGTTTGCGTGGCGAACGGCGTCAAGTCATTTACAGTTTAGCTTTCTTTTCGGGTGCTCCATAGTGTAGTGGTTAGCGTGCTGGACTGTCAATCGAGAGGTTAGGGGTTCAACTCCCGGCCATGGCGGAAATTTGGTTTGATATTTCTGCTCCACATAGCCACCTCAGCCACCGGCCGTACACTGTCGGTGGGAAGATGAGACGGCGAGGGAGAGGACTGGCCAGCCGCCCTCATATGCCGAGGCTGTGATAATGAATTCGCTAACACTTCCTACCCATGACTGCCTTAGGCTTAGCTTAAAGAACTGTCGCTCTTCTCTTATTTATAGGACCATTGTAAGGCTTAGAAAAGATGTGCAAGGAACTGCTCTTGTTTCTTTTCAGTACTTTCAACTCTAACGTCTTTAATGGACATGTCACAGTGTATTGTATGGAGTTTAATATTTCAGGTTCAATCTCTAGATAAGATATTCAGATAATTAGATTTAATTTAAATTACGTGACGTAACCTTCCAAAAATAGCACTGGACACAGAGTTTATTGAGAAGCGTTCTTGTAGATAAAGTCATTGCGCAAGTGCTTGAGACGTATAACAGTATACAATGTATTTTTCATCAGGCTTTTAATTTATTCCTGCCAGCAAGTCCAAAGACATTTCATGAAGCCCGTTTGGGACCTTTAATGGTAATTTATAATTTATATAGCTCCCTTCACAGAGAGAACACATTTATAGGTGATCCCAACTTGACTATACAAGACCACCGTTGGTGTTAAACCGCTTGCGAAATAGAGGCATGGCAAGTAGACGCGTGGAAGACTATTCCAGAATGGGAGCCAACCACTTGAGGGTGGCATGTGGGAAGGTGAGTCCCATATGGGCCCCATATGGGTGTGCTGCTGGCAGGGTTATTATATCGATTGAGGGGCCTTTCGTAAGGCTGTGCGAATGTACGCTCCTGTATCAATGTAGCTTTACTTTTCAAACTTGAAATTTGTACACGAGTTATTATACAGATATGATACGCGGCATCAGTGGTCAATTGTTAATCAAAGCATTAGAGAACTTATATAGTGCTTTTCATGGCGCTATAATAAAGTGGTCGTTGCAACAGAAGTCGGTAGTTTCGCAATTAGGGCATCGACTTGAATTTGTGTGAGATTGAAACCGGGTTGGAATTGTTGCAAGTGAGAAATTGTTTACAAGTGGTAAATTGTTGATTACACAGGTATTTTCTGCAGTCTGACAGGGACCCAAAAGGTTGATCTATGAATGAGATGGGGAGAAAGATTCTGAAGTGATTTTTTGTGGGGGAAGGCATATGGCAAGTGGGAGTACGGTTTCCTATCGACATGGGAAGTTTTCTGGGAATGATGTTCCTGGAAATAGATATCTTTTTGGGAAGAACGTTTCTCCTGATGGGGTATTTGTCTTACGTCAGTGGAGATCTTCTACAAATGGGATTTCTGGAATTGGAGGTTTTTGGAAATGGAGTTTTGAAAAAAAAATTGAGGAAATGCAGTTCTTTCAGATAATAGTTTTTTCTGCAGCCGAAAAATCCTGAAAATGAGTTTTTCGGTGGAAGGGTTTCCTGTCAGGGATATTCAAAATGAATTTCCAGAAAGTGGTCACATTTTTCAGTCCATTGTTCTTGTACTGTATGTGGGAAATGCTATATGGTCAGTGTAGTATGACTTGAAGTTTAGGATTGTGGATTGTGCTGTGAAATAGTAGGTTTTATTAATTACCCCAAATGCAATTGATTATTTAATTAGCAGGGAATCACAATATGGACTTTGAAGACAATTACTGTTGCTGGTTAGTTAAGAAATATTTGGACCATTTGTTGTCAAGTGTAACATGTGATCATTAATTGTAACATGTGATCATAACTGTAACATGTGATCCTAAACTATAGCATGATTGCACACGAGACGTTTGTTTACTTACTGCAACATGTTACAGCTTGTTACGGCACAGCATCTGTCACATATCATGAATTGTTGTTTTTGAATGTGATATGGAGTTGTGTGCAACTTTTAACTGTAACATGTTGCAAAGTTTAACGTGCGAAAAAAGACCGCAATGTAGTCTCAACCGGCGAAGTTACCATGAACTGTGGCACGATGATTTTGAACAGCGAGCGTTAACGCATACTTTCGTAACGTAACATGTGACTTGAACTGTATCGTGAAATATGCTCGTGAATCGATTGTGATAATCATAGCCAACGTTAAATTTGGTCACAGTGGGTCAACATTCCTTTTTGTAGGATTTTCTCTTGCCAACATTCTTCGAGGAACATTCCTTTTCTTACAGTTTTCGTATACACAGGTTTTTTGACAATTAAGCTCAGTTCTGTCATCTTGCTAAAAATATTATGTTAACTTTTACTGGACGTGTTACATCGAAAATGTTACGTTAACTTTAACTTGATATGCTGTGTTGAAAATGTTATGTTTGCTATTATTTGACGCGCCAAATTTGTCACGTAAGTTATCAGTATTTTGTGTTAGTAATGCGTGCACTTTGTAAAATCCAGGAATATTCTGCAGAGTTGAAGATTTATCATGGAATTCGACACGTGTTAACGGCAATAACGCATCCAAAGAAGGAAATTTCGATTCGTTTGGCAAATTAAGTTCTCGATTTGTTTGTGTTTGTACTTTAATTTCATCGTTTGTTGCATTGTGTTTGTCGGTTACAATTCTATTTATGATAATACAGTTGAACTTTTCACAAACTTGTGGTTTCGTTATTAACCTTTTCGAGGATTCGATTGAAAGTTTTACCAGGGTTAAAGCTTTGGACGAACCACGGTTGAAAAATTTGTTCAACCAGGTTAAAGTCTAAGTGCAACTACGGTTAAACTATGGCCCAACTAGGGTTAGATAGAATCCAGGTTCAACCAGGATTGAAATTCAGGCTCAAATATGGTTTCAATATCAATCCAAACAGGGTTACAACGGGTTACCGGTCTTTTGGATCGTGGTCAACGTGCCTGGAACAGTCTTCCTGCATCTATTAACTATTCAGGAAGTTAAAAGCCTATCTGTTTACAAAAACAAACAGTTTAAAATGCGCTTATTATGTAACTCCGCGCATTAGCATATGCACTGACAGCTGACAGTTTAAAGCATCCCTGTATCTGTGCGTTCTGCTTAATTAATATCTCTCTCCCTGCATCTGTCTGGTTTAATTAATCTCTCTCCCTGTATCTGTCCGTTCTGCTTAATTTCTCTCCCTGTATCTGTCTGTTCTGCTTAATATCTATCCCTGTATATGTCTGTTCTGCTTAATATCTCTCCATGTATCTGTCCGTTCTGCTCAATATATCTCTCCCTTTATCTGTTGTTCTACCCAGTCGCTTGTGTCATTTCGTTCTCAACTGAACATCTACCTCTTTCAAATTGCCGCCCTCTGCATCATTCTTCATTTCTCTTCTGCATGTAACTATGTCTCTCATTTTCTCCTCTATATTTCTCTCATTTTCTCCTCTATATTTCTCTCATTTTCTCCTCTATTTCTCTCATTTTCTCCTCTATATCGCATTTTCTCCGCCACATCTCTCGTTTCTTCTCTATAATTATCTCTCATTTTCTCTTCTATATTTCTCTCATTTTCTCTTCTATATTTCTCTCATTTTCTCCTCTATATTTCTCTCATTTTCTCCTCTATATTTCTCTCATTTTCTCCTCTATATTTCTCTCATTTCTCCTCTATATCGCATTTTCTCCTCCACATGATCTCTCGTTTCTTCTCTATAATTATCTCTTATTCTCTCTTCAGTATAGGCCTACCTCTCAACTCTTTCTCCTCCACTTATCTGATTTTCTCCTCCATTTATTTCATTTCTCCTCTAATCTCTCAGTTTCCCTCACAGGCTCCTCTATATCTCCCATTTCTCCATCTCCAGACACACAGACAGACAGACACACAGGCATACACAGGCAGGAAGACACAGGCAGGACGGGCGCTGGTCACTCGCCGTTACGCTACATGCAAAATCGTAATCGTAATTAAATATAAATAAATTGTTGTTATTATTATTATCATCGTTATCGTTACCTTATCATTATTATCGTCATCATTGTCATCATCGTCAACGTCATCGCTTCATTGACATCGTCATCGTCGCAGCTCTCGTGAATAAGCTGGTGCCATGCGCTTGGCTTTCGAGTGGCGCTTTAGAAGTTAGGCCGTCCATAAATGACGTCACGCATAAGGGGGAGGGTGGTCGGTGGGTTGCGTGACGATATGTTTCCCAACTGGGGGGTATGAACTCTGTGGCTTCACAACAGCTCTATGTTATTAAATTTTTCAATTAACAACAATTTAATATTATTAATAACAGCACTAATTTTGAGGATGCTTCTCATCTATATTTTTAATTATATTAATGTATACGGGCATCATTATTAATAATTTTCTAATTATTTCAATAGGGCCTATTTGGTCACCGTTAGATTTTAAAATATTCATGCTTTCCCTATTTGTTCCACGAAGGAGCATTTTGCTTCACCATGGACATTTGGTTTTGGAGGGGGTCAGAGCTTTGTGACGTCATTTTCAGTGGGGGTGTTACTTTTGTGACGAAGTGTGACTAGGGGAGGGGTGTTTAAAAATCGGCAAAAATTGCGTGACGTCATTTATGGACGGCCCTTTGGAGATTACGCTTACGATTACGAAAGACAGACAGACAGACATTTTCTCTGCGTTAAATGATGATGATGATCATCATCATAACCAAAGATTACGCAGACCTGCTGAGAGTAAGATGTAATAAAATACAGCCCGTAAAACAAAGTTTTTTACTATATCCATCTACTATCCTATAATGCGTCTTATGAAGCAGTTACCTCTACAAATATATAGTCCGCGTACATTTTACGACATAGCGTGCGTTTAATCAGCAGCGCGCCCGTTTTGTTGCGGCCAATGATAACGCTGCGTATCGGAAAAGGGGATTCCCCGATTCGAAAAGTTGAGTCCCCGATTCTATAAGCTAGCCTTTTTGGGGAGCTGAAATTTTTATAGAATGAAGTGTCTGCGACGGGGCGAGTCTATCTGCCAAGTTTCATGACGATTGAATGATTGTAAGTGATCGAATTAGTCGTCGCAAGATTTGACTTTTTAGCCTGTGGCTCAAGCAAGCAAGATTTCCGTAAGTTAAAGTAGATGGATAAAAAATACTGACGTAGGCTAAACACAGTGAATTGCCACAAAAACATGTTTTGGTTTTGCTATAATAGCGGCCATGGCATGCAATAGTCCATCATAGTGTAGGGGTATCCTAGTCCATCATGGTGTAGGGGTATGTTCGGTGCCTTGCAGCCGGAGGGTTGCGGGTTCGAATCCACCTCAAAGCCGCCGCGTAGGGACCCTGGGCAGAGTCCTTCACTCGCAATTGCTCATGCGCTTCGGCGTGAAACTCCGATTCAGCGTCCACGCAGTAGTCAGGAGCGCCTCTGAATGGGAAATCTGGAAGGGCGCTATAACAATTAAGTGTTCAAATACAATACAATACAATACAATACAATAGGCTAATTAATAATGACGAAACTGCAAAAACTCTGATCCTCGGGTCTCAGAACTCTCCCTGCTGCAACCACTGAGTACATACTCTAAGCTCATTTATATTATATCATCACATATAGTATTATAAGCTCATGTCTGCACCCAATGCCTGCAACAAGGTCTCCTGAAGAACCTTAGCTCAGAGCCGATAGGTATACATGTCGACCTCTTTATATAGTGTACGGTGTACCAATCGCGTTCACGTAAAAAAAGGTGTCTATGTGATTGTTACTTTTCTGTTGTTAATATTCATAATTAGCTTATAGTTGTCAATTTACGGGTAATAATGCACAATATTGCTTTTCGCAGCTATATGATATTATTTTACATTTCGTAATAATGTGATTGTCATGCAATTAATATGTCTTTCTTAAGACGAGCCATTCGCATATTGGCCATGTAATTATAATCAACTGCAATTATCATTATCAGAATGTTCAAAGTATTACTTGATCAAAGTCACTTGATGGAGGCCGCAAACCATGAAAAACTGGGGCGGTAGGCCTATAGGCTCACCGACTAATTTTTTGCTATGCTGATCGAGGCCTAGTTCATATTCGGTACGTATTATTTTAAATTGGCTAAATTAACAAAAAGGCCTAGGCCTAAAATATGAAAGGAAAACAGCAGCACAACAGCCTAACTTGTATTATTATTATTATTATTATTATTATTATTATTATTATTATTATTATTATTATTATTATTATTATTAATTATTATTATTATTATTATTACAAAGCCATTATTGTTCCTCAACAATCAGAGTCTAGCGCCCGCGACAGCGTTGGACCGCTGGATTATAACAGAGATTTACTATTATTATTATTATTACTATTATTATTATTATTATTATTATTATTATTTATTATTATTATTGTTATTACTATTATTATTATTATTATTATTATTATTATTATTATTATTACTATTATTATTATTATTATTATTATTATTATTATTATTATTATTCTATTATTATTATTATTATTATTATTATTATTATTATTATTATTATTATTATCGTTATCGTCATCATCATCATCATCGTCATCATCGTCAATAGGCCTAATTGACTTCATTGGTTTTCTTCAACTTCTTTGTCACCAGCAAACAACCTTATTATACGTATTTTATAGCGCCTGTTTATTTAACTCATGAATGAATGGGTGAAACTGAACGAATAAATGATTGAGCACTCACTCACTCACTCACTTTTAAACTGAAAACTTACTCCTTTCAAATTGCTTATACCACCATAGGCTGCCTTTCTGTCTTATGAACTGATCATCTGTAGCCTTTATTGACCTGATTACAGCTTAGTTTTGGAGAGCCATCGGTTGATGCTTTGTGCATTAAAGACAGGCTCATAGTGGTTACCAATTACACTAACAGGCCCTGGGTTTAACTAGGCTAGGGTAGTTTTCAAAGCAGGCATTTGACAACAGTGGAAACGAATTACATTTTGTAACTCAACTGCATAAGTTCAAACACATTCTAATCTAATCACTTATTGCTCTTCATAATTACGCTGGGAAAATCGCTATACAAACGTTCGGCATGCTGACAATGGGAAGGGGTCTTACCAATACGGAAGTCCGCATCTAAATCTAACGTTTCATAGTTATTTGTGCCTTAAACATCGTAGAAAAATTATTGCGAAACCAGAGACACGAGGAAGTCGTAAATCGTACAATCACTAACAGTTAACGTTTCAAAATCAACGAAAACGTGGATCAAGGCACTCGATAAAAATTCCGTTTTAACGCCACCGAAAAAGTTTGTCATTCTTTAGTTAGCCTAGTAATTCAATTTCAGAGGACAAGAGATTGCTTTTCACTCAGACTATTAATAATAGTAAGGGGTCGTCCATACATAGACGCGGGGGGAGAGAGAGACAGACAGACATACAGACAGGGACAGACAGACAACAGACATGCAGAGACAGAGACGGAGAGAGAGACAGGCACAGATAGATAGACAGACGCCATAATTATGCTAATAAGGGGAGGGGATCTTACTCAATACGGACGTCCGCATCAAAATTTTACATTGTATACAGTAACTTGAGTCCAGCCTATCAGACCAAATTCAGACAGCCTGCATTATTATTGTGCACTTATTATTATTATTATGCATTTATTAAGCGCCACCATATAATGACGAAGCATCAATCGATGGCACTGAGCAATTGTGAGTGAAGGACTTGCTCAATGTCCCCTACACAGTAACCGTCTCAGAGGAGGAGGATCGAACCCGTACCCCCCGTGCTTTATAGATAATTATTCGTTTTATTTCCTGGCAGGTTGACAGACCGCAACCAGTTACAATAGACAAAAGAGAACATTACGTATTAGTGGCCCATCGTGTCCCATCCTTATATAGCATCGGTTGAAACCGTTTTAAAGGTGTCTAAATTAACCGTCTCATGCGAGGACGATTAATACACTAATTCAATTTCCAATTCCATGAAACG
Organism: Aporrectodea caliginosa; assembly: GCA_020284085.1. Lineage (NCBI taxonomy): Eukaryota > Metazoa > Annelida > Clitellata > Crassiclitellata > Lumbricidae > Aporrectodea > Aporrectodea caliginosa. The sequence goes on from JACEVL010000014.1 coordinate 400,530, forward strand.
CTGCCGCAAAAGCCTAATCGTTGAATAATGGCTAGAAAATCCAAAGCATAAATTAAAGGCCGACAAGACTTGTGGCCACTGTGCTAAAAGCATCAACATCTAGAGGACAATATTCATTAATAAATAATTAATCATTGTTTAAAGAAGTTTATTAGTCGTTTATTTGACTAATTATTAACAAGTTCATGAAATCTACTTTAATTAAAAAAGACACCAAGATCATTGCAGGTCTTACATGATTTCGTAAGTTTGGCACTAGACGCATAAAGATTGTACAACTCTGGCAAAAAGAGATGAATCAACATCTTCGCATAGAAGCATAATTTCACGCTTTAACTTGTTACAGCGAGACTATTATCACTTACTGCACATAAACAAAATTTAACGGTCTAACATGTAACGGGAAGACTATCATTAACTTCAAAAACAATTTCACTATTATAATTAACTTCAAAAACAATTTCACTATTATAATTAACTTCAAAAACAATTTCACTATTATAATTAACTTCAAAAACAATTTCACTATTATAATTAACTTCAAAAACAATTTTACTATTATCATTCACTTCAAAAACAATTTCACTATTATCATTCACTTCAAAAACAATTTCACTCTTTAACATGTTATGATGAGTCTATTATCTATCATTCACTTAACATAAACAATTTCATGCCATAACAAGTTACGGCAAAATTACTATCATTCAGTTCACATAGAAACCTAATTTCACGCTTTAACATGTTATAGCAAGACTATTATCATTCATTTCAAAAACAATTTCACTTTTTAACATGTTATGACAAGACTATTATCATTCACCTCAGATAAACAACATGTCACGATGAGACTGTTATCATTCACTTCACATAAAGCAAATTTCACGCATCAACATGTTACGGCAAGACTATTATCATTCATGACACACACAAAGTTTCACGCTTTAAAAAATTTCATGCTCTAACATGTTACAGTGAGATTATTATCATTCACTTCACATTTTAAAAATTCACGCTTTAAGAAGTTATGGCAAGACTATTAACATTCACTGCCCATGTACAATATTTTACGCTTTAACATGTCACGCAGTGTTAAAATTAACAGCGACACGCATAAAAATTGCGAAAACTGCTAGAACTGCTAGAAGCGAAAGTGCTACTTTGGTATCACTAATGACTGACGGTAGTACATGGATAAAAATTCAAGCAGTAGCGTCAAACAATGAAACCGCAACACGATAAAATCCGTCAACTCCATTTATGGGTGTGAAACCTAAGTGCCGTGGATACCTGCAAGGGTGCCACTGGCCCCAAAATGGTACCACGAGAATAAAACAATGCTGTGAGTCCCAAAAGCATTACATGGGTCTAAAAAAAGTGCCATAAGTCTCAAAACTAGCTGATAAACCCCAAAATGGTGCCATGAGCTGAGAATGTTTTTCATAGGAATACTCCCAATGGTCAATTTCTTCAATGGCAGCTTCGGCATGATCTTATATGGTGCCAAACTGCTTTGTTGGCACCTATGACATGTTTTCAAAGTGCTCTACATAAAGATTCAGACTCCAACATGAGAAACATTGGATATTAACATCCACCGCATCATTACACAAGTCTTATAAAAGTTCTGCCATTAGACTCAAGTCGCCAGCTCTGCTACGTAACAAACAGCACAAACAAAATAATGGAAAAGAAGTTCCTACACGAAAGGAACACAAAGTACAGCTGCCTCTGCGTTCTCTGCCACAAACGCTGTCTTACATAAAAGTCAAAAGTAAGAAACATAACAATACAATGCGATAACAATGGCATAACAAAGTCTTAATTGGCTAATGACAACTCATCCTGTACATGATTACTGTCAATGAAAAATTAGTACAGGGTGAACTTGTTAATGTGCGGTCATTGGGAAAATGTCTCACAACACAGCGTGGAATGCAGGCCACACGTAAAAAGGGATACAGCGCATTAACTTAATAACCTTTTAAGTTTAAAGTTACGCGTTTTGAAGTTCCCACGTGTTAAGTTAATAATTCTGTGAAGTTAATGACTTTTGAAGTTAACGTCTTTAAGTTAATAACTTTTGAAGTTAATGAATGACTTTTGAAATTAATGTATTTTCAGTTAATAACTTCTGAAGTTAATGACTTTTTAAATGAATGACTTTTGAAATTAACAACTTTTAAGTTAAGAACTTTTGAAGTTAATAACTTTTGAAGCCAATGAATTTTGAAGTTATATGACTGTTTAAACTAACAACTTTTCTAGTCAATAAATTTGAAAGTTAATAACTTTACAAGTTACGTTAATAAAACTATGACGATAGTACCACAGAATCACGCATAAAAACGAGTCCACACTGTACTTCCTAAAAAGCCCTAAAACAAGAGACGGTGCATAGTCAATAACGATATTTTCATCGTTCCATATAGTCACTAGTATGGAGAGTGGCGTAGTAGCTTCCTGGTTCGGGACCGGGTGCAGCTGGCCGACCCCGACGTCCACCATTGTCAAAACCGAAACGAAGACCGCGTCACACGAACGGGCATTGATACGCTGAAACATAACAGTGTACAGCCTTATTGACACCTTCCAGTAGCGTTTCTGTTCATTGATATAGCACCTCCACCTAGCGATAGCTATAAATATCGAGTCACGTAACAACTTGTCCTTGGGGTAAATTAAAACTAGTCAGGTTGACAAGCCAGCAAGCCTGGAGTTAGGAGGAGGGTGACGCTAAGTGAACAGAGATTGGACAGTAACTAAAACCAACAAATTACAAGGTTATTGTCCCACTTCAGGGGTGGATATTCTTTGAGAAAGCTCCTATAGAGGACCCTAGGAATGCTAGTTCTTATCATCCTTAGCTGGTAATGCAAAATCGTCAAGTTCTAGGGCGAAGGCTGTAACATCGCTTGATGACAGGCGGAAACAAGCTGCCGCTCTGACGTACAGATGTATTTCTGCTGACTGACCGTCAGCAGTCTGTCCTCGGCTTCGCATACCATCTCCGAGACGTCAGGCGCGTTGCCAGGGAGATAGCCCATCCGTCGCGATCTTTGTAGAAATCGGTCCAGCCTAGCGACTTTGCAACACTCGAGTCAAGTAACAACTTGTCCTTGGGGTAAATTAAAACTAGTACAGACTGGCAGTGCCAGTACCAAGCCTGGAGAAAGGAGGAGGGTGACGCTAATCTCTTTGTTATGACAGTGTCGTTGGACAGTAACTAATCAACCAACAAATTACAAGGTAAGTAAAGCTCCCACTTCGGTTGGTGGACCTACTCTTTGGAAATCTCTCTTTGTATCTGTCAATTCTGCTCAGTCGCTCATGTCATTTTGTTCACGCCTTAAGACTTCTTATTCGAATTGCTTATCCACCATAGGCTGTGTCTCTGATCTTATGGACTGATCTTCTGGATATTGACCTAATTACAACTTGGTTTTGATGTGCCATTGGCTGATGCCTTATGCATTAGACACCGGCAAAACAGACATTACCAATTACAATTTACACTTCCACGTGCAACATAGGGGAGTCCATCATTTCCTTCCCACCACCCCTTGAGCCCGCAATGGACGAATTCCATCCCTTCACCCTTCAGCTGGCAATGGACTTACCATTTACTTCCCAGCTCATGCATGTACACCAAATTCTACCACTTGCTAACAGAGGCACACATATATATGCTAAAACCTGCCCAAAGTTATTACACAGAATCAAACCCACAACCACGTAATCTGCAATCAAGCGCCTTACCAATAGTGTGGAATAGCACTTTCACACGCTGACTCACCTGTAATAAATGTCATATGGGCATCCCACCGACTTCTGCTAGTGGCGCTATATAAATTTTTTTCGACAAGTGAGCGGCGTGGAGGAGTAACCGTCAATTCGACTACCTCGTTTTCTCGACAGTCGCAAGGTTCTGGTTTGAACTGGTTTTTGTTGGTCTGGCGCTTCCCGACCGACAGACGCTGGGCTTGGACGGCGATGGCACGGAACCGGTCTTTTGATGGGCGGAACGTGACCTTGTGTTGGCCCCGGATGACCTCAGTGGATGGTGACCTGGACTGGCGCCAGACTGACCCCAATCGATACTGGAAAAGACAATCAGCAACGTGTCAAGGCATTGTTTATATTGCATTGTTTATAAAGGTATTGTACATTGCATTGTTTATAAAGGTATTGCATACTTTATTGTCTATAAAGGTATTGCATATTGTATTGTTTATAAAGGAATTGTATATGGTATTGTTTATAAAGGTATTTTTTACATGCCCCTACAATAATACCTTGCACTTTCTGACGCTAGTTTCACTCGTCGTCGAAGTTTGATGAGATTGAGACAATCACCCTGTGTCAGAACCACACCACCATCCTCAGTCTAAAATTAAAAGATTAAAAAAATCAAATCATTAGCTCCAATTGTTCATTTACTTCTGATATTCTATTAAATAATCGAATAATAATAATATCAATTCCATTAAATAATCTAAAAATAATAATTAATCCAATAATTATAGTAATAATAATAAATACCTGAATATGGATGGCTTGCTTTTGGTGCGCCATTAGTTAATGCCTTGTGCATGAGACTATAGAAGTTAATAATAACAATTACAGTAATAATACTAAAAAATATAATTATAATAACAAGAATAAGAATAATAAAATATAATAATAATAACTATAACTACCTCGAAAGCCATTCTAGATATGGACAGTTTCAATAGCCTGAGGGTTCAGAACTACCTTGGGTAAAGAAATAACTAAAATAATAACCATACAATAAAAAATAATTACCTAACTATGGTGTGATTTTCGTGCAACATCAGGTAATGCCTTGTGCATTAGACACAATCGCATTCAAAGTTACTTAACAGAAACCTCAGGAGTGTCTTAAATGGTGTGAAAACAGTCTCGCAACACTGCGGCTGGATGTCGAATCCATTCAAACATTGAAACGAGCCACAAAAAGTCAAAGTCTGAGTAAAAGTCCGACAAACCATCAGCGACTTGATAGATGACTTGTGGTCCTTGTTGACGTGAGTCCAAACGTCGCGGGGCGAGTTGTTGTCGACTAGATTCAGGTCACCGACACAAGTCATGATGACACCGAGATCCTGGTGATCGGTGACGCTGACTTCGTTGGTGTCCATCGGTTGGGTCACTCTGTACGTCTCTCCCTCTTTCCACAACCACTTCTGCTTCCTTCATTTAGACAATTTTAACACTTTGTTAATAATTAATTAAATAAAAATCTATTGTATCCTTCAAAACTGTTTAGGCCAAATATAAAATAAAATTTGGCATCCAAAAATTTGTCCATATCTCCACCCACATGCAAGACGCTGCACTGGTTACCAATATCTCAGTGCACGGAGTATAAGATTCTAATTTCTCGTGCAAAATTGCCTAGCGGTAACTGGCCCCATCCTATCTCAGGTCCTTGTGTATGTCTCATGTATTTCTGGCTTGCTGAACCCATCCACAGAAAATGCTTTCAACACCAATCTTAAATGGTGCATTTTTTAGCATAGTCAAATTAGGCTTACAAAATCTTAATTTTGATCTCCATTATCAGTCACAAACATCACACAACTTTTATTCTCAACTTGTGCAGTCTTTAAGCAAGGCTCCGTGGGTAACAAAAACGTTGGCGGACGAGAAATGGTTTTAGATACCTCTGCCCTAATCCTACCGTTCCATGTAGTACTGCTGGGGACCAATGATAGAACCCGGTCGAGCGATGCGTATCCAGGCGATTGCCTCTGCTGCCGTTAAGTGATAATGCTTCATCAGATAGCAGCCGATAAGAGTTCCCGTTCGACCAAGGCCAGCTAATAACATCAAAAACAGCACAATTATTAATAATAAAATAATAATAATAATATTAATCCTGGCTAAAGAAAAATTGTACTGCATTGAATAATGGTACTGAAGACATTAATCCCAGCAAAGCTCTTGTTAATTGCCCATCATGTCCCATCCTTATATAGCATCGGTAGACAGGGTTCTAAAGGTGTCCAAAAGACACCTCTAACCATCTGGCCACTGTGTCCCACCTTTGCAATGAACTGCGATGGCTCCAGGCGAGGTCTCACAGATCTGGAGAAATCTTTGGAGGATCTCGTCGCTTGGAACTCCACCGTCGAGAAAGTAGAGGTCGTGGTGAGCGATTCCAACGTCTGTGAACTTCCGCGCGTCGTACATCTTCTTGTTGAGACGTACAACGGCCGTTACGCCGTGATTTCGGAAGTAATCAACGTAACTCTCTGGACCGTGGCAGACACAGCCTATAGAAACATCAATACCATTATTCAATACAGTGCAACACAACTGTATCTGATATAGCTCTTGGTTTCGACAATTAACAGCTAACTAGCTAAGAATTTTAACTAACTGATAGCTAACAATTAATTAACATATAAGCTAACAATTAATTAACATATAAGCTAACAATTAATTAACATATAAGCTAACAATTAATTAACAGCTAGCTAACAATTTTAACTAACTGATAGCTAACAATTAATTAACATATAAGCTAGCAATTTATTGACATCAAATAATTAATCGATTTATTTAATTAATTAACAATTACTTATTATTTAAACTGCATTTGTAATTGTCCTCCCTCAGACAAGTTTTCTTCAATAGACAATCGACGAATGTCCTGTTACAATAACATGTAATATCCTTAATTCTCTCTACAGTCACTTAACCATGCTTCTGCCTCGCTAAGATAATTCCTAAGGGTGCTACATAAATGCTTAGAAACAAGCGGTAGGTGAAATTGACGTAAAAGAGGCGTAACCATTTTCCAGTCTTCCTTCCACTCACCTTTTTCCATCTTGCTCTTCGGATGTGGTCCGCAGAACGCGAGAAACTTGTCGTTGACGATCCAGTTGAAATCGCCATTTTCAACTTTCTAAACGTCAACATTTAGCACAAGATAAGACATTTCATCATGCAAAAAGAATGGAGTGAGTTCCAGTGTAAGGGCAGGTCTGGACCAGCGACACATTTTGCATATTATAGTTAGATATCCAAGTGCTTGAAAGCCAAGGAGAAATAATGAGTTTTGAGCCGCCTTTTGAAGGAAGGAAGTGAATTTGAGCTACGAAGAGAGAGTGGTAGTCGATTCCATTCCTTTGGAGCAGAGGCATGGAATGCACGAGAGCCCATAACTGTTCTCACATCGGGGCTCAGCTAAAAGATGCAGAACAGCTGAAGATGCACCAATCTGCATACATACACACATAAGTAATTGTAATCGAACGATTATTCAAATCTCCAGTTAAGTTCAGAGGCTTATATACGTAGCCTAGAGTACTGGAATGCAATGATGCACATGCAAAAACAATGCAATATGTCTCACTGACCTCATAGTATTCATAGTCGTCGACGTTGAAAGTTTCAAAGTCGAAAAACCGGTAGATCATTGCCTGAAAAAACCCAGAATTTAGTCAACACTTTTAATGACTTGTGCATTAGAAACCGGCGCTATAGAAGTTGGTAACTAATAATACAGAATACAACACCACAGAAGCTATTAGCTAAGATTAGATTAGATTGTCTCAGCCAGCTCACTCTGTATCTCTCTCTCTACCTCTCTGTATGTTTCTCTGTCTGCCTTTCTGTCTATCTCTGTCTCTCTCTCTGTCCCTCTCTTTGTCTGTGTGTGTGTGTGTGTGTATGTGTGTGTAGGTGTGTGTGTATGTGTGTGTGTGTAGGTGTGTGTGTGTGTGTGTGTGTGTGTGTGTGTCCCTCTCATTGTCTGTCTGTCCTGTCTCTGTCTCTCTCTCTGTCCTCTCTTTGTCTGTGTGTGTGTAGGTGTGTGTAGGTGTGTGTATGTGTGTGTATGTGTGTAGGTGTGTGTGTGTGTGTGTGTGTAGGTGTGTGTGTAGGTGTGTGTGTGTGTGTGTGAGTGTGTGTGTCCCTCTCATTGTGTCTGTCTGTCCTGTCTCTGTCTCTCTCTCTGTCTGTCTCTTTCTGTCTCTTCCTCACCTTGTACAGACCGTTGACGCAGTCTTGTAGCGTCAGCTGATAGGTACATGGACCAAAAGAAGCATCTCTTCAAGAAAAAACAGATTCTTCTTCAAAACGGATCAGAAATCCATTCAACAATGTAACACAGTGTAACAAGAGAGCATCTTTAGAGCAGTCAAAAAGTACTTCAGTGCCGTGGAACGATTCAGAAAAGCCACAGTAGAAATTAAAGATTCAGAAAAGGAGCCGAATAAAAAAGGAGTTTAGAAAAGACACTATATATGATGGTCCAGTGGTTAGTTCACTGGACTGTCAATCGAGAGGTTGGGTTCAAATCCCTTCCAGCACAGAGAAGTTTTTTCCCAGATATTTGTTTACTAGCACCACCTAGTGAACTCAACTAGAAAAATGAACACATCGGATGCACAATGTCAACGATAGGCTAAAACAAGATACCTGGACCTAAGATAAAAAGTTCACGCAGGTTACCTAGGTACAGGTAGGTTAACTAGGTGCAGATAGTTTACGTAGATGCAGGTAGGTTACTTAGGTGCGAGTATTTTACCTGAACGAGATAAAAGGTGCAGATGACTTGGTGACGAGCAAATCGATCGTTTCCTGTGGCGTCATCTTCAGCTGTACGATCTAAACGGATCAAAGGCAACATATTTATGTAGATCCTCTGTAAATGATATATGTCGTACAGCTTTGAATGATTCAGCTGCACACATATTTTCTAATTTTTACATAATCCATTAACAAAATAATTATAAAAAACGAAGATTATTATTATTATTATAATCAGCTTTGTTCTGACACAGGGTCGTTAAATGGTACAGATTGTAATAATTGTGAAAAGAACCAAATTTATATATAAAGATGTCGTGGGACGAGGCCGAGGAGCCGGCGATGGGCAGAGACGAGTGGAGGATATGGTTGCTCAGAGTGCAGACCTGCACGGGAAGGACTAACGATATATATATTCGTTTAATTGAGAAAAGCAATCTGACAAAATGCAGAAATGCTAACATGAGTGATAAAGAATAATTAAAGTTCATTTATAGAACATTTGAGAATAAACTAGTAAATATTTTTATATAATGATCTGGGATTAAATTGAGAGTTGTCCTTGGGTGGGAGAGTATGGTTGTGTGCTCTAGGTCTTAATTGGTGAGAGGAGAGGGGTCGGAGTGGAGGTAGGAGTCGGAACTGACCATATAGGACGCCACGAGGAAGGCAGCATTCGCTCTCTTCCGTTCATCCTCTTTGGAAAAATTTCGCGAATAGTGAACGATCCTCTTTTTCTGTAAAGTCTTTGTCTGGTTGTAAAGAAAACGAGATAGACATTAAAACATTGTCTTAGGAGCCCTGTATCTAACCTTTCTTGTGTTGCACAACTGTACACATATTGCTCCGAAATCCCCCTTCCAGTCCCTACACTGCATATTTCTCCACCCTTTCCATGTGGAAAGCCCTAATAACAGCTGTACTGTACACTCAATGTGTTACTGCTCAATTTCTCTGCATTTTTACAAATATACACTGGAGAACGATTACAACATGTCTTCTTAAAACACAAAAGCTGATTTAATGCAGCATAGACACGGCTCCCAAGTTTAGTTCGTCTGTTTTTTACAGAACAATCACAACAAGCTCTGGACTTCGGAAGGAAGGAAGGCAATATCAAAATACAGTTGTATTGTATTGTATTAACTTCAGCAACAGGGTGAAATTCCTTGAACATGCTTCTTTGCAAGAAGGGCACTGACCCACAGGTGATTTTTCAAAGACTAACAACACACCTTGAGTTTATTGTTGATAAGACTCTGGTATCGATAAACGGCAGAAAGGCAGAGCGGACCAAAGTCTTCGAAAAACCTGCAACGATACAATACAATATCATGATACAATAATATACGATACAGTAAAAAAACAATTTCAATACAACTGTATTTCACATTGCCTTAAAATGAAGCTCAAGAAGCTTTTTCGGTTGCTGGATCTAGATTTCGGAACTCTCTTGCTGTATCTGTTCGTTCTGCTCAGTCACTCTTAAGACGTACTTCTTTCAAATTGCTTATCCATCATAGGCTGCCACTCTGTCTTACGGATGTTTGACCTGATTACGGCCTGGTTTTGTGCACCATCGGTTGATACCTTGTGCATTAGACACCAGCACGACATAAGTTACTAATTACAAATACAATTATCACGAGACGTAGATCTACGTAAAGACTAGCCATACCAGAAATGCAGTCTCTCTTGTTTATAGAAGCTTTCAACACCTTTTCGATCAAAAATAATAATGATAATAAATAAGGATTAATTAGAAATTCCACTGGCCTTGCATATACGAAGTCTTCGTCAGTACTGAAGTAATATGCATTTGTGGACGACCTCGGCTTCTTCAAGCCCTCGAGCGTTGCAAAGAACAGACGATCTAAATCAAATCCAAATCACTAAATGCACAAAACTTGCAACCCATCAAATCAAATCACTACATGTTGTCAAAAAAACACGGTTCAGGAAAAACCACTAAATCAAGGATCGGTTCAGATTCAAATAAGCATATAAATAAACTGATTAACATTACAGATCGCTTCTTTAATGCTTATAGGCCCTACTTAAATGTAAAATATAAAATGCACACGTTTTCTATAGCGGCCGCATGGCCTTGGCCCTGCGGTTTTTTCTACAAATTGAATGAAAGTTTAGCACACAACCATAATCTAAACACTACCATTGGTCTCTGCTTTTCTAAATCGTCCAAACTAACCATTGTCACTCATCCCTTATAATACAAAATTTGACTATTCATCTGAATACCACCCCAGATTCTGACCTGGTACTGGAACGGACAAAACCTGGCTATTGCGGACTTGATTTGATATAGCGCCGGTTAATAACCTGGTCTCCTTGAACCGGCTTTTGTGTGGCGCTGATAAATTTAGAAGATTTACATTTACGTTATTTTACACCCAGCTTTTAAATCACTACAGATCAATTTCCACCGTCAGTAATCGTAATCTCCAAACTTCGAAAGCGCCACTTGAAAGCCGAGCGTAGGGCACCAGCTTATTCACGAGCGCAGTGTGTCTATCTCAATGACACTGCCTGATGCAGCAAACTGAATTTTAAAATTCTACGTATTCGTCTAAATTATTTCAGGGGTTTTGGACCTTTTATTATTTCGATCCTGTTTTCCCCTTCAGCGAAGTAAGCCCGGTCGTACGCCATAGCGTCACAGTCAGACCACTAGAGACCACTTCCACCAAGTCCAACTATTCCGTTCGTTTTCCACGATTTTTCCAGGTTTCCTTCTCAACAGATCTGTTGAGACGATTATTTCTAGAGTCCGACGGAAAGTCCTACGTCTTAGAAACCATTTTTCATCATTAAACATTAAATAAATTCGAATAAATCGTCAACAAAATTTTCAAAGCCAACAAGCGTCACGTGACCACTCAAGATTTATCTGTAAATGCGGGAGACCACTTTCAATTATGAGCAGTAATTAATTATTTTTCAATTTGGCTGAAATTTTTATTTCGCTCCTTAATTTGACTCATTAGCCAATAACCAGTATGATCATAAAATTCATAAGTTTGTGGCATTGTTTTTAGGTGTGCTGTTATCGCCTTTTAATTGTTAAAACAGGAACAGAAAAGGTTTGCAGCCATGAGTGAATCTTCCTTAGAATTCTGAACCCTTTTAGAAGCAAGATTTTTATCGCATTACGAAATACATAATCTACCAGCTACTTTTTCTGATTGTAGAGGATATCAAGCTATCTATTTAATCATAGAATATTCAGAGTATTCATTAACTTTATCACGACGAAATAATAATGGCAGCGAACAAACCGTATCCATTCTTGCCTTCACAACGATAAAAAATTGTGTTGATTTGGTGCTAAAATTACTGGATAAAATTACTAAGCGAAGTTACTTAGTCAATAGTCAACTATAGAGCCCTAACCGTTTTTATTTTTATGAGCTTTTTGGCCGTGTTAAAATTTATGGCTTCTAACAACGCAAGAAATGATCGTTGGCCAATCGACTTCTCTTATTGCAAGTGGTATCCCTGTTGTTGTGAAGAATAGGCGGAGCTTTGAGATGGCTGTTATCTGATTGGTCGATTTTAAATTAAAAATAAAATCTGATTGGTCGTTTCAATACCGGATATGACGCACTAATCCACTTGGCATTAAATTCCTTCAGTTACAGAGGTAACCAGCACGACCAATGCTTGGGATTTTCCCCAAGATCTTGGGAATTTGGGGGTCCTACTTGGGATCTTGGGATTTTGCCAAGCAATCTTGGGATTTTTTCAAAGGTCTACAGATTAGTTTTTATCGTACTTTACAACAGTGGCAGCGAATCAGATTAGAAAAACTCGGTTCAGTCTGAAAGACATTTATCATTATTGTAACCTTCCTGACCAAATCAAGAAAATACCTGACCTTTCAATACACCTATCCACTAACTCTTCATCTCTTACCTTCACCTCTGATGCCCCTGTCCGCAATCTTGGTGTTACTTTTGATCCACATCTCTCCTTCTCTAATCACATCTCCAACCTCTCGCGCTCCTGCTTCATGCACATTCGTGACCCGCCGCATCCGACCCATGCTCGACTTCAAAACTACCTCCACCATTTCTACCTCCATTGTCCACTCAAAGCTCGACTATTGCAATTCCCTCTTTCTCAACCTTGAAGCCACCCAACTAAAGCGTCTGCAGCTCATCCAAAACTCATTAGCCAGAGCCGTCACCAGAACGCCCAAGCATCATCACATCACTCCAATCCTCAAATCACTCCATTGGTTAAAAATCACAGAGCGAATTCACTTCAAAGTCCTATCACTAACCTACAACTCCCTACAACACTCCCAGCCCATGCAGATATCTCCGCGAACTCTTCACCATCCAGCCAACCCGCTCTACCCGATCATCCTCCGTTCTCACTCTTTCTAGACCCCCGGTCACTACTCATCTCAAGTTCTCCAACCGAGCAATATCCAACACTGCGCCGCGTCTCTGGAACGATCTACCTCCTGAATTCCGCACTTTTTCGGTTCCTCCACCATCATCGCCAATCATCCGCCATCATCTGCCTCAGGCTGACAGGCTCCTCTATCCATCACCCCCAAGGCTTTCCACTCGAAACTAAAGTCTCTGCTTTTCAAGAACTCTTATCCTGACTCATCTGATCCTGTACCTTCCAATCCTCGACCTAAAAGACACCCACCTTAACATCTGCTGTGCCCTCTCTGATCCTCTGGAAACCGGACTCGGACCTCCCTCGGACTACTCTTTTGGACAACCCCTCTGACTAGACGCAGCGCTCGTGAATAAGCTGGTGCCCTGCGCTTGGCTTTCGAGTGGCGCTTTAGAAGTTTGAGATTACGATTACGATTACGATTAAACATTGTTTATTCAATGTTATGCTCCGGTTTTTTCTTTGCGAGTTCTTAACTAGGCATTTTTGTGAAGAATTGTGATTGTTAAAAGTTAAAACGCATTTCATATTTCATCACATCTTTTTCGTTTTCGGTAACTTGGGATTATTTGGTACACTTTTGGCCAGTCTTGGGATTTTTCTGGCAAGAGCTTGGGATTTCAGAAAATGGAGAGTGGTCGCATTGGAGGTAACTATGTAGGAACTTCTATGGCGCCTGTGTATAATGCACAAGGCATCAAGCATCGAAGTGTATCAGTCAAGTTGAAAATTCAGATTGGAGCTCCCAAATCGGGCCAAAACTGAGCCAAAAGTGGACCGAAATAAAGCTAAATATTGGGTTCTAGTTCATGTATGGAAGATGGCTTAACTGTAGGCTACTGAAAAAGCAGGCGATGAATTTCAAACGATGGCAGATTCGTCAAGTCCTTACCATGTGCGATGAAGTATGGACATTTTTGACATGCATACGGGTAGCACATCTTACAATGTGTTGCGGGCTATTTTTTTGCTGTTTTTCTTATGTATTTTGGGTGCGCGATAGGCCTAGTGTTCATCCTGTATTGAATACAATGACCATAAACTCTATTTTTATCCATCTAGTTTAACTTGCGGGAATCTTGCTTGCTTGATTGCTTGCTTGCTTGCTTGATTGCTTGCTTGCTTGAGCCACAGGCTAAAAAGTCAAATCTTGCGACGACTAATTCGATCACTTACAATCATTCAATCGTCATGAAACTTGGCAGATAGACTCGCCCTCGCAGACACTTCATTCTATCAAAATTTCAGCTCCCCAAAAAAGGCTAGCTTATAGAATCTGGGACTCAACTTTTCGAATCGGGGAATCCCCTTTTCCGATATGCAGCGTTGCCATTGGCCAGCGTTGCCATTGGCCGCAACAGAAACGGGCGCGCTGCATCATTAAACGGACGCTATGTTGTAAAATGAACGCGGACTATATATTTGTAGAGGTAACTGCTTCATAAGACGCATTATAGGATACTAGATGGATATAGTAAAAAACTTTGTTTTTACGGGCTGTATTTTATTTGATTTCATGAAGTTATCGTCGATAGACACGTCGCCGAACTGGTAATTCAGTCTATCCAACTTCTATATATTATGTGATTGCAAAACTTAAAAGAGGTGTGTACTAGAATCTTCTTTATTATCCGGCCTAGGTTCTTTTTATACCATGTTTCCCAGGTTCTATACAATTTTCCACATTTTTGATAGGGTATATTTATGCAATACAATATTTTCTGCGTTTTTAGGTTTGTTCTGTCACTGGCTTGTTTTTTTACCCAAGCTCTTCTCTAGAGAGTAGAGACGATAATTTTATCTCCTCCATTTTGTCTCTTCCATTCATTCAGGTTATTCTATTCTGTCTACTTGGTCAAGGTTCGTTTTTGTCACCTGATGTACGGTCTTCATAAAAGGTCTGTCATCCCATCCTGAAATTTCAACGTGATCTATTCTAGAAAGATCGTGACGCTGTGAAGTAGGCCTATTCGTAACCTTAGGAACTTCTTCGGTATAAAATCTCAACTCCACGACTCTGTTTAATCTGCTATAGAATGCTACTTTGGGACTTTGACAGACTACTGGTTCTGGACTTTGACACAGTACTGGCTTTTGACTCCGACAGAGTACTGGTTTCGGACTTTGACACAGTACTGGTTATGTGACAAGTTTCCTGGCCGATTTTCGTGTGTCATGGGTTTGAGGTCTTCCTAAGATATGCTTCATAAAAGTCCTGAATCCTGATACATACTACAAAAGTACGGGCATTTCTGTGTGACTTCGCGCTTGTTAAAAATGTTTCTAATACTAATACGGGCAGTGGATAGATCCAGTGTCTAACGACATCTTGTGGCAACAAAGGCCGTTGGCGTCGACATAAATTATTTTTAAATTTGAAAAGTTCTCACCGTTCAGTTGGCATAATAAAGAACTCTGCATCCAATCCCAACAATTTACAATTTTTGTAAAACGTACCATGATGGAGTTAATTCAAATATGTAGCGTCTGTTTAACTCGTTTTAAAGGTGTCTATAAACTGCACTTCATCTTCGTCGTTTAAATTGTTTTGCGACATCTTACGACCGTTGCTGTCCACTTTCTCTTATTATGGACTGACCTCAAAAAAGTAATTTTAAAACGTATCTTCTTTTATATATAGCATCTGTCATATTCGTTTTAAAGGTGTCTAAAACTGCACTGCTTCATATATTATGATTAAATGCAAATCTGCGAATGTTTGAGTTACGTATATGTAAACTGTTTACATGCTGAACAAAATTAACACAAACGTTAGGTTTATTTAGCTCCAATCAACGTATTCGAATTGAAATTAGTAACTTAGCAGCCAAACTGTAATTGTCATTGAGTAATTAGTGTAACTGGTATAAACACCTTTTGAGTAATTGGTGTAATCCTCTTTTGAGTAATTGGTGTAAACCCCTTTTAGCATCCGGTGTAAACCCAGTTGAGTAATTGTAATTGTAATTGTAATAGAACAATTATATAGCGCCGCTCAGAAATCAGCAGCGCTCTCGACCTGCTACAGTGCCTGCGTCAGGGAACAGGAAAGTCTTAAGAGTAAAGTTAAGACGTCTACGGAACTGGGAAGGTGAGATGGCTAGTAACTCAAGGCGAAGAGACTGGGGAAGAGAGTTCCAAGCTGAGTGTTTCGTGTTAGTCTGTATGTAATCTCACGTAATCGTAATCGTAATCGTAATCTCCAAACTTCTAAAGCGCCACTCGAAAGCCAAGCGCAGGGCACCAGCTTATTCACGAGCGCTAAATCTGTAATACTGAAGCATTTACACTTGATTTACAAAGTCAACGACGATTCTTGAGTCCATGCGTCAAATTTGATCCAACACTCGCAGAGCTTTTGACAACAAGTGCAACGTCTCCCCAAAGCAATAATATTTGGAGGAATATATCCGTCTGCTTAAAGCAATTTGGGGAACATATATTATGCAACGTATCCCCAAAGCAATTGGAGGAGCAATTTTTATTATTCGACAACATCTCTCCAAAGCAATTGTGGGGGTCATTTGTTCAGTTCTCTGACCCAAGGCCCTCGTTAAATTCGTCTAAAAACAGTTTGTCGTACATAAATAGGGACTGAAACCTTTACTAGTTGCACCGTTGAACTTGCAGTATACTTGAGAGAATTATTAGAATAGCTAAGAGCAGCACTGTCTGGAAATTCAGTTCTGCTGCTAATGACATATGTTAATACTTAATAGCACATGTTAATCACATATGTTAATCGCAGCTGTTATAATCGCAGCTGTTAATAGCAGCTGTTAATCGTTCAAAACTTTATCCTGAACCAAACCTTCTGAACTCTTGAATCGCAAGTCCAATGCATGCACCCAATCACACAGCTCCTACAGAATTGCAATTCTATTCACCGATCAATTATCACTTCAATGTTAAGCCACACTGGTCATGATCACAATCAACTGGATCAATCTACTCGATCCAGACAAGTTATGGCTCGAAGCAGGAAGTCTCAAGACTCCGCTGGGCAGTGGCACTGAGTTGTCCAGACTTTCTGCTGAATTCAAGACTTCGACGAGGCAGTTGGAATTCATCTCAAGGGCAAACTGATCTTGTACGACCTTGAGCGGTTCCAAGCTGTCCATTACATACAGAATTCGACGCTGTAGGTCAAAACAAGTTCACGACCTTTGAACTGAACTTGTTCGTCTCCACATGCCGCTTGACCTTCAAGTTCCTCGGTTCGTCTGACCTCGACCGTAGTTGACCTTGTCTGCAACCTCTGACCTTGACCGCGATCGCTGACATGACCTTGAACCTCTGACCTTCTCGATAAGTGCATCTCGAAGCCTGTCACAGTTCGGTAGTTAGCCAGTGACACGTGTCACGCAGCCTCTATGTGTCACGCAACCTCTATGTGTCACGCGTTGCAGAACTCAGTTCTTAATGTCTTTTTCCGAAGGCCAAGGTCATTTCCACCGGATTCGGGTTCAAGGTCGTCTCTAGAGGTAGCCAAGGTCAAGGGCGTGGTGTAAGGCTGCGAGATCGGAGTGGTTCGATATCCGCCAAAAGGGCCACGTCATCTGCAACACACAGAGCTCGGTAATGTAATCTACACATGGTGAAATGTAATTAAAATGTAATGCATGCAATGTTAGATGACGTTGTAATGCACGATATACCCCGATGCTGTAATGCAACGCAAAAAATGTAACGTATGTTATTGTATTGTATTGTATTTGAACACTTGTTATAGCGCCCCTACCAGATTGCCCATCAGAGGCGCTCCCGACTACAGTGCTGACACTGAATCGGAGTTTCACGTCGAAGCGCATGAGCAATTGCGAGTGAAGGACTTGCCCAGGGTCCCTACGCGGCGGCTTTGAGGTGGATTCGAACCCGCAACCCTCCAGCTGCAAGGCACCGAACATACCCCTACACCACCGCGCCCCAGTATATTGTGTTGTGTTGTATTGTGTGTTGTATTGTACTCCACGTTTATATTGCGGAAAGTAGGTAAAGGTAATGTAATGCACATGTAACGAAATGTAATGCATGCAAATTAATATATACGTACGGAAATGTAATGCATGTTATGTAATTGTAATGCCTGTGTAACGAGATGTAATGTTGAGTTATATAACCTCTTGACCTCATCTAACTTCTGGCGATGACCTCTGAACCCCAACTAACCTCTGGCGATGACCTATTAACCCAGCTGACCTCTAGCACTGACTTTTTAAACCTCCATCTAACCTTTGGCAATGACCTCTCAACACAATCTGAACCCATGCAATGACCTATTAACCCCCATCTAACCTCTGGCGATGACCTCTTAACCTCTGCTGACCGCCTCACCTGTTTCGCCGCGGCCTCTTCGTCTCTTCCGTCGCCAATGACAACGTAGGTACACTTGCGACCGAATCGAGAGACGATCCTTTCAAAGCAACTCTCTTTACCTATATTATACGCAAACGAAATCAAATTCAATCTAATCAAAATCTAATCAAATCATAATCTAATTCAGCTGATCTTATTAAACCTGCTGTGGGACATCGTAGTCGATTGGTTAGAGAGCTGTCATTAGACACCTTTTAAACGTGATCAACTGATGCTATAAAGGAATGGGACACATCATGCGGCATATATTATAACTAAAAAATACGGCTTTAACCGATGCAGTGATGAACTGTCAAAGTCTTTTCCTTCAGATGTCAAGGGCAATGTTAAACCTGGGATTAGTAATAATAGTCCCAGGTTAAACTGCACGAAAATCCGGTATAATGCATGTTACTATTGCCTTCTATAGATACTATCTAGAAGGCAATGGTAGAGCGCTCTCATTAGACACCTTTTAAACGTGGTCAACGGATGCTATATAAACATGGGACACGACACCCGATTTATCTCATAGACTATTGCCCATTTAAATTTTATGCAGTGAAAAACTGTGACAGTCTTTTCCTACCGATACGAAGGGCAGGAAAATCCGCTTTGGTGCATGTTACCGTGTAGGGACCTTGAGCAAGTCCTTCACTCACAATTGCTCAGCGTGGTCAAGATTAAGGCCTGGTCTTGGTGTGCCATCGGTTGATAACTTCATCATCAGACGCCGGAGCTACGAAAGTTACTGTAATACGTCGTCGTCGTTTCTACCTATTTTTGTGGCGCTGTAGATGTTGTCGATGTCGAAGACGCCGCTGAGTCCATAGAGGAGGACTTTCGCCAGCGCTGGAACTAACTGCGTCGTCGTCACCAAGACGTTGACACAGTGTGGCCTACAAAGAGACATTGGCCACGCTAGGAGTAAAGGTAAGATTCAGCAACGTTTCTGTGTATGTGTTTATGCTTATGTGTGCGCTTTAGTGTAGGTAACTAGGTATGCAGTTATACGTGTGTGATAGTAGGTTTGTGTGCATGTGTTATTATTTAAAAATTGTTATTATTATTATCATCATCATCATCATCATCATCATCATCATCATCATCATCATCATCATCATCATCGTCGTCGTCGTCGTCGTCGTCGTCATCATGTATTATTATTATTATTATTATTATTATTATTATTATTATTATTATTATTATTATTATTATTATTATTATTACTATTATTATTATTATTATTATTATTATTATTATTATTATTATTATTTTTTTTTTTGTGCACGTAGGTATTAAATCCCTCAGGCTGTTAAGAATAACAACAGACGTTTATTTATTGCTTAGATTGATGTTATTACTATTACTATTATTATTATTATTATTATTATTATTATTATTATTATTATTATTATTATTATAGCAAAGTGAGTAATTTAGTGCCAGGGTTTAAACTTTTAACTTTAAAAGGTTTAATTTTAGCTGAATTTTAAACTTCCCTCTTCTTTATTATTATTATTATTATTATTATTATTATTATTATTACTATTATTATTATTATTATTATTATTATTATTATTATTATTATTATATATTATTATTATTATTATTATTATTATTATTATTATTATTAGCTTATTATTATTATTATTATTATTATTATTATTATTATTATTATTATTATTATTATTATTATTATTATTATTATTATTATTATTATTATTATTATTATTATTACTACTATATCGAAATCTAGTGTAACTGCAAGGGCTATCGCTCTTCCAACTCAACTATTATTATTAATTAATTTATAAAATTAGTTATTATTATAGCCATTATTATTTGTATTCTTATTATTATTGTTATTATTAGTTCTTATTGTGCACGCATTGTAGGTTGTTCAGAATAACAACAGAAGTTTATTTATTGGAATAGATTAGATTGGATTAGATTAAATTGGAATAGATTAAACGCATACCTTAGACTGATGAGTGATAGAGACTTGAGGGCCAGTGTCAGCCAGCTGTCCGTTAGGCCTTCGATCTCCGACCGTAGCTGAAGCCAGACCTCCCTCTTCTGCGGTCCCAGCAGACCTGATTATTGCAAAACCAACGAATCAACAGGAGTGCTATTTCTTAGACACCTTTAAGTCGCTTACTCCAGACTCTATATAAACTTAGCTCTTCTTCGAGAATGAGAAATAAACCAATCATTCGAACAAGCAGTGATTGCAAGACCAACGAATTAATAGGAGTACTATTTCTTGGACACCTTTAAGTCGCTTACTCCAGACTCTATATAAACTTATTCATTAAGACGAGCATTGTGTGAAAGATTGTATAGCTTAACAAGTCCCGAGTTCAGACCTGATTATTGCAAGACCAACGAATCAACACCAGTGCTACATTGTCATGTTTCTTCTAGTGGTTAGCGTGCTGGACTGTGGCTCGAAAGGCCGGAGGGGGGTCAAATCCCCGACAGGGTAGAAATTTATCTCGGGGTTTCTTTTCCACTGCGCCCCTAGCCAACTCAGCTATAATATACCGAGTACACTGAAATTGTTACACTGTTAGTGCATGGGACGACGAGTCGGCGATGGAGATAGCTGGCCACCCGCATTGATATGCTGAGGCTGAGCAAATTAAGTCGCTAACACGTCATACCATGGCTGCCTCTGAGGGCTAGCTTAAGGGACTGCTGCTTCAAGCATGAAAATAAATCAATACAAATGAACGATATAGCTATGAATCAACGTAAAACGGTTGTTTCCAGCGTTTAGCGACATCTTGTGGCTACCATGCATGGGGCCTTTGACCTCGACGTTACCTTACCTCAAGGGCATGAAGCGAATGGCTTTAAGATAATAAGACCAGGAACCTGTAATAACTCACTACTCGGATGGATGGATCCACAGTTTAACGGCAGCTTATGACAACATAGGCCGTTGCCGCCGACAAAGATTAGTTTTTGGCATAATACAGCTCAATACTCGGCGTGAACATGTACTCATATATAAAGCCAGCGCACTCTTTAAAAGAGGTGTCTAAGATATTGCAACAATTTCCAGTGATTAACTAAAACTTGTGGCTGCCAAGGCCGTTGACGCTACCTTGCCTCTATAGAGTCTAGACTCTAGAGCATAAAGTGAATGCCTTCAAGACAGATGCTAATTAAAGGAGTCTTTTTTATTCAACCATAGTTTAACGTCGTCTTATGACATCAAAGGTCGTTGACGACAATACGGAAAAATATACAATACAAGCAGAACCCGAAACTTATAGCATCCGAACGACACCATTAAAGGTGTCAAATGGAGCTTTACAATTTACTAATATTCAATATTTTTGCAAACATAAAGTAGTTCATCTCATGCAAAAATCTGAGACACCACTGTATTCAGCGTGCCATTGTATATTGAACAGCTAAAGTTTTATAGAAGCAAAAAAAGTTAAAATTTGTTATTCAGAAATCTATGCACTAAGTAACTTTCTGGGCGCTTCTTCGGAGTTTCACGCCGAAGCGCATGAGCAATTGACGTGTGAAGGACTTGAACACCACTGTATTCAGCGTGGCAGCTTTGAGGTGGACAGCTAAAGTACCCGCAACCAAAAAAAGTTGCAAGGCAGTGAATATACCACTAATAGTAAACCGCGCCCCATTGTATTGTGTTGCATTGCATTGTATTCAAAACCTTCCACGTTTATAATATTCCGAGCCACCCTGCATAAAGATCCGTGAAATTAATCTCTGATAGAACAGACTAAAGTTTTTTAGGAATCGAAAAAGTTAAAATTTGTTGGAGAGTGAAATCTACACAAGTAACTTTCTGGCCACTCAGGATCTTGTAAATTGTGATTATTACGTGATACTGAAAAATTTGAGAACACCACTGGATTAACTGCCAAAATCTACATAGAACAGCTAAATTTATTAGGCAGGTATTCTTTTAAAATGTTCATGTATCTAACAAAAACACTATACTTTAAAATTGTTCATTAAGTCTAAGATAGTATACATGTATTATAATAATATTGTTTAAAGTACTCCTTTAAACTGTTCGTGTATCTTGCCTACACATCTAGAGCATGGAGTGGAATGCAATTAAAGGAATGTGTGGCATCATGTATTCATATACAGCCAATTGGTGCTTTAAAAGAGGTGTCTAAGGGATTGCAGCCTTTTCAGTGTTTAGCGAGATCTTGTGGGTATACCAGGGCCGTTCACGTTCGACCCTATATACCTTGCCTGTAGAGTCTCGTTCACAGTTTCATAAGCTTAAGGATTAAAGACAGTTAGTTGCTGTTTAACGACACTTTATCATAGTATTCATATAGAGTCAATTAACGTTTTAAAAGAGGTGTCTAAGAGACTCCAGCCTTTTCAGTGTTTAACGACATCTTGTGAATATATACCAGGGCAGTTCACGTCAACCCTACCTTGCCTATATAGAGTTCGTTCACAGTTTCATAGCTTAAGGATTAAGGACAGGTTGGTTAGTTGCTGTTTAACGACACTTTATCATAAAAAAGATGATTGGCGTCGCCCTCCTCCTTTTCCCAGGCTTTGGGACTGGGACTTCCAGAGTGTACGAGCAGTGCCGGACTGCAGCGCGTATACGTGTTCTTGCTTATGAGCTATATTATGCCACAGGAGCAGTGGGAACTGTTCAAAAATAATTACACACCTCTTTTAATTGTTACATGCGTCTATAAGTATAAGCAGAGCTCAAAAGTTACAATGTGTTTAGCACATAGTTATAAAACGATCATGCCGTATATATACGAAGAGTGAGGACTATTCAAAATTAATTTCTGTTAACATCAACGTATACTCTGTTGCCACAAGATGCCGTTAAACTCTCAATTCTTAAAAAGGTGTCTAAGAGACATGCAGTAGTTTCCATTGTTTAACCGTTTAACTTTAACGGCGTCTTGTGGCTGAGTAGGTATACATTGCAGGAACGCTAAGTAAGTCTTCTGCAGAATGAATGAATAAATAAATGAACGAAAGAATGAATGAATGAGTGAATGAATGGACGGATATATAAATGGACGGATGTATGAATGGACGGATGTATGAATAGATAAATGAATGAATAAATGAATTGATAAATGAATGAAAGCATTATGCTTGCCACGTGTTGAGCGCTTCTGTGAGACTCTTAAGTGGAGGTATATAAATGTCTTGTTACATTACATTACATTACATTACATTGATAAATGAATGAACTAATGAATTGATAAATGAATGAATAAATGAATGAATTGATAAATGAATGTATGAATGGACGGATAACTGCACGAATGACTGACTGACTGACTGACTGAATGAATGAATGAATGAATGAATGAATGACTTTATTAGCTAATTAATTAATCAGTTACACAATTAATTAAATGAATGAATGAACGAATGAACGAACGACCGAATGAATGAATGAATGAATGAATGAATGAATGAATGAATGAATGAATGAACAAACGAAAGAACGAATGAATGAATGAGTGAATGAGTCCATGGCATCACCTCCGATGCTGTTCCTGTAGCTGTCATAGATTTCCTTGATGTGGCGATACCTGAATGCCAGCTTCCGCATCCAATCCACTCCACCACGAACCCCGGTTGCCATGCACAGACTGGCGTTCGTTGCAGCCGCGTGGAAACCATCCGTCAGGAAGTTATACGAACTGTCATTGTTATTGCAATTAGTAAATTAACAGTTGCAATTTTTAATTAGTAACTTAGCAACCACATTGTAATTAAAAAAACTAAATTTTAATTAGTAACTTAGCAATCACATTGTAATTAAAAAACAAAACTGTAATTTGTAACTTAGCTACCACATTTTAATTAAAAGACAAAATCATAGTTAGTAACTTAGCAACCACATTGTAATCAAACAACTAAATTGTAACTAGTAACTTGACAACCAAATTGTAGGATTACTTGTAAGCCTAAATAGTAACTTAATCGAACTGCAATTATAATTAGTAACTTAACAATTGCAAAGTGTAATTAGTAACTTAGCAATCACACTGTAATTAGCAACAGAATTGTGACTGCAACTTGACAACCGGATTGTAGGATTAATTGTAAGTAGTAGCTTGACCAAATTCTAATTGTTATTAGTAATCTAAACACTTTATAATTGGTAACTTAGCAACCAAACTGTAATTGTTACTGAAGGCAACCGCTCATTACGAAAGAGCTTTTATACAATGCAAAACAACTGTATGTCATATTCTGCCCTATAGCATGGTTCAGAAGTGCATTCTAAAGGTGTCTAAATAAACCGATTTCAGAGGAGTTGGATCGAACCCCTACTTTCAAGGTTGCAACGCGAACCGTCTAAGAAGCTCGTCAGAACCATTAATCGCCTATCGTGTCAAAAATTTATATAGCATCTTTGATATCGTTTTAAAGGTGTCTAAATAAAACGTCTCAGAGGAGGAGGATCGAACCTGTATACTCTCCGAGTTACAAGGCAACCGCTCTAACCAATGGCTAATCTGCCACATCGCTTTGTGTTGTATTAATGCTTAACGACACTATATTTCATATCCCGATGTAACAGTGTCGGACGGCAGAAAGCAACCTCACGTCCCATCCGTACATATATTGCAGTGGCTGAAACCGTTTTAAAGATCCTAGAAATTAACCGTCTCGGGTGATATCGAACCCGATACATAGACAGCAGGAATCGAACCACAGGGCGCCAAGCGTCTTGAGCGTTACACCCGATCTGCTGCGCAGCGTGATCTGTCCTTATTAATCGCCTATCGTGTCCAATCCTTATATAGCGTCAGTTGACACGTTTTAAAGGTGTCTCAATAAACCGTCCCGGGGAGAAAGATCGAACCCGTACTTTCCGCCGTATACAAGGCGAGTGCTCTAACCAAAACTGCCACCGTGCCATATCCCCAACTTTTGTTATCCAATATCACGCAAACATACATAGAAGAAAACGTATTACGTTAAGCGTCCGTATCTTAACGCCTATTGATTTATATCGGTATACACAATATAGTTAGCTCGTTTCAATTAATCGTTTATCGTTTCCCATCCTCATATATAGTGTCGATGGATCTTTTTTAAAAGGTGTCGAAATTAACCGTCTCGGGTATACGAGTGTCGCACCCGTAGATATAACAGGCCCTGCCCCTTCTTACCTCAGGGAGCCAAGCGTCTTGATACTTCCATGTGCACTGCTGCGCAGCGTGACCTGCCCTGCATGGTCGTGCCACGATAACTTTCGCACTCCAGCGTAAAGCTTTATATTGCATTGTTGAGCTTTATGTTTTACGCAACAATGGAAGTAACTAATTACTAGTAGAATTAAATCTGCTGATTGTATATACCTGAGGTCTTGTCCGTTATCATCGGATGATACGTCGTCAATGTGAACTTGGTCGCATTCCTTGAAAAAATGCAAAAACGCCAAATGTTATATCTATGAATATTAAATATATAGTCATATCATTTAAACACAGTTTTTTTATCTATATCATTGGGACACGGCAGCCTATTGGTTAGACCGTTATAAAGCGTTCGCCTTAGACACCTTTTAAACGGTTTTACCCGATGCTATAAGGAATGGATCATATACTTTCACTCAACAATTTATCAACGCTGCTCACTCAACCTATATTCACTGCAGGAAGCGACTCATCGACTGAATCTTGGGCATTATTGAAACGGCGCTATATAAGTCATTAGATTAGATTAGATTAACGTTGGTGATTTTCGTTTCGTATTATAACTGGCCTATAACAAGCTGCATTGGTTAAAACTTACGTCTC
This sequence comes from Aporrectodea caliginosa, assembly GCA_020284085.1. Taxonomy (NCBI): domain Eukaryota; kingdom Metazoa; phylum Annelida; class Clitellata; order Crassiclitellata; family Lumbricidae; genus Aporrectodea; species Aporrectodea caliginosa. The sequence continues at coordinate 426,683 of JACEVL010000014.1, forward strand.
ATCACTCTCATGCATGCGTCTCTGCAGTGTTATAGAGAGCGTGAGGGTCGCGGTTCGCCTCCCCATAGTGGCGTATTTAAGATATTTAAATCTCGGGCTAGCACGGTCTTTGCACGGGGACATTAAATGGTGTGCATGGCACTCATTCAAAAGGACAGCGCTGGTGATGGATCTCATCCAATCATTTCATTGAAAAGTGAACAGGGTCGAGGCCGTATACCATCGCTATAGAAAAATGCGTACATTTACATTTATCTAAGCCTCACCGTTTTTACTACTGCTTAGACACCTTTGTATCGGTTTCTTCCCATATTATATATCCCTATTCATAGTAAAATTTAATAACTATATCTCTCACACTGTGAGCAAAGGTGACCTTAAACAGGGTTGACAAGTGACAACCATTGAAACAAGATAATAGGTGGTGAAGGTTCTCACCTGATCAATTCATGGTATAAAATGGATAGGGTCTATAAGCCATTCGATCGCAATGGAATGGAAATACGTTTATCACTAACAAGCATGCCGATCTTACTTATAATTATATACTGCTTGAAAACACCTTAAAATCGTTTACTGCCGACACTACATATTTCTGTTCATTCAAACGGGTAGCGATGAGAGGCAGGTATTTTGGGAGCAGGGTCGAGGCCATATACGGCCGCTATGGGAAAACGTTTACCATTTACATTTATATCTATAGCTGTCACCCATTTTTTACTGTATACTGCTTTGTGTCGATTTCTTCAGAAATTATATATTTTATTCATTTAAAGGGTATAGCGGGTTTACAAAAGACATCTTCAACTCCGCCACTGTTCGCTTTCTGAGAGTGCCAGTCCCAAGCCTGCATGGATAAAGGAGGAGGGCGACGCCAATGGTCTTCGTTACCACACTGCAGCTATAGTCGTTAAAAAGAAAATACACAAAAGATATCTTGGCAGCAGGGTCGAGGCCATATACAGTCGCTATGGGAAAATGCTTATATTTACATGTACATTACATTTACATTTACATTTGTATTTGCACTTACATTTACATCTATATCTACATTTACATTTCTAGTTACATTTTCATGTACAGTTTTACCTCGAGGTCGTTGAAGAAGAGATGGTTGTCTGCCAGACTGAAGATCATTTCCTCCATTCGAAGACCCAGAGACACAGACGTCGACGCATCCTACGTATCGAACGCAACGTAACACCACGTTACAAGGGAAATGCGATGTATAAGTAGAGTCGTGGTATATAGTGTAATATTAAGGCAATGAGATGTTGATTTAGTGTATGGAGAAAAGCACAAAGAGGAAGAGGAGGAAGAGGAGAAGGAAGAAGAGGAAGAGGAGATGGAAAATTTAGGAGAAGAGGAAAAGAGGAGGAAGAGGAAAATTAGAGGAGGAGGAGGAGGAGGAGGAAGAGGAGGAGGAGAAGGAGGAAGAGGAAGAAGAGGAAGAGGAGAAGAGGAGAAGGAGGAAGAGGAGGAAGAGGAGGAGGGAAAAGGAGAGGAGAAAGAGGAGGAGGAGGATGGGAATGAGGAGCAGGAGGATAAGGAGCAGCAGGAGAAAGACTATAGAGGAGAGAAGAGGACAGCAGAAGGAGGAGGAAGGTTGAGTTTCAGGAAGAACAGGAGGATGGAAGGAGATGGAAAGCTAGATGAAAGGAGGAAGACAAGGCGGAGGAGGAAGAGAAGTATACGGAGTAGGTCTCTGGCGCCGTCGCCAATGGCAACGGACGATGCAAATGAAATTCTTGTTACGCTTCTCGTGTTACTGGAGTGATTCGATTAGCGACGGCAATTCGTCCGTTGGTGAAATTGCTTATGAAATTAGGTCGATTGGTCTCTCAACGAGGAACGTCGTGACTTCAACGAAGAACGGAGAGATTTAGCGAACGACCGGGACGAATAATTCCACCAACGTTCCGGATTAGGTCCCTCACGGAGCAAGGACTGGCACCATCCGAGTCCTGCTTATATATGGGAGTCGTACGCCGCTGTTGTCCCACGTCTGCAGGCTAATATTGTGGCCGATTGGTTGGGGAGCTTGACGTGCAGTGCGGAGAGTAGGGGTTCGAGACTTTTCTTTCTTCCATCTTCGACTCATGCTGCTCTGCTTACTGCCTTCAAATCCTCCTCCTTTATCCACTTCCTCCTCTTGACATTCCCCCAGCACTTTTCTTAGCCTTCTCCTCTACTTCATCCTCCTCTCATTCCTCTTGCTATTTATCCGTGCACCTCCACTTTCTTTCTTTTCCTCCTCTTCTTCCTCTTCTTCCTCCTTCTTCTCCTCCTCCTGCTCTCCTCTCCTCCTCTCTTCCACTTCCTCCTCCTCCTTCTCTCCCTTCTTCTCTCCTCCTTCCTCTCCATCTTCTCCTTCTCCTCCATCTCCTCCTTCCTCTCCTCCTCGTCCTCCTATCTCCTTCCTTCTCCCTGCCTTTCTCCTGTTCACCTCCTTGTTATCCTCTCCTCCTTCTCCTCCTCGTCCTCTTCCTTTCCTCCTTCTTCCCCTCTTCTTCTTCCTCCTCATCCTCCTCCTTCTCCTCCTCCTCCTCCTCCTCCCTTTCCTTCTCCTTGCCTTCCTCCTCTCCTCCTCCACCGCATCCGTCTTTCCTCATCCAGTTGGTTCGTCTCGTCACAATCAATCATCACTCATCTGACCCGCGCAGACGGATGGAACAGCCGCAGCTGTACCGTCAACCACAGCCACCCCACCACCAATCACTTCCCTCCCCTCCATCCCTCCCTCAACCATCCCACCTCCCCTCCTCACTAACCTCCACCCTTCCCATCTCACTCTCCTCCCTCTCCTCCCTCCTTCAGTCTTCCAGTGCTTCATTCTTCCATCCATTCTTTCTTCCCTCAGTGACATGACGGTCTCGATAATAATAAGAACACAAATAATAATGGCAATAATAATTACTTATTTTATTCATTAATAAAAATAATAATAATAATAAATAATAATAATAATAATAATAATAATAAATAATAATAATAATAATAAATGATGATGATGATGATGATGATGATGATGATGATGATGATGATGATGATGATGATGATGACGACGAAGACGATGTTGTTGTTGGTGTTGATGATGATGATGATGATGATGATGATGATGATGATGATGATGATGATGATGAGGATGAGGATGATGAGGATTTAGATGATAATATATATGCGGTCTTGGTCTTGGACCCCGTGGTCTTGGTCACCGTCTTGGTCTTGGAATTTTGGTATCGTGCACAATTTACAATTATACTGCCATCCATTCATTCCTCCTTTCATTCCTTCATTTATTCCTTCCTCCTTTCTTCCCTCTTTTCTTAATTCTTCCTTTATCCAATACATTATTCCTCCGAGCATTTTGTCTACTGCCATCCTATAATGTTCCTTTCCCACCTCCATTGCTTCCTTCATTCCTCCGTCTTTCCTCTAATGCTCCATTTTAGATTGGGAATGACGAAACTGCAAAACCGTGATCCTCCGGTCTCAGCTGCCTCTACCATGCTGCACCCACTGAGATGTACATCATGAGCTCATATCATACTATATCAGATATAGCATACGCTCATGTATACGCGCCAATGGCCGCAACACGGTCCAGACCTCTTCAACCTTAGATCACAGACAATTGGTATACACGTCGACCTCTTTATATAACATACGAATCAGGTTCACGTAAAAAAAGGTGTCTATGTGATGTTTCCTTTTCCGTTGTTAATATTCATAATTAGCTTAAAGTTGTCAATTTACAGTTAATTCTGCACAGTATTGCTTTTCGCAGCTATACGATATTATTTTACATTTCGTAATAATGTGATTGTTAGGTAATTAATATATCTTTCTTAAGACGAGCCATTCGCATATTGGCCATGTAATTATTATCAACTGCAATTATCATTATCAGAATGTCAAACTATTACTTGATCAAAGTCACTTGATGGAGGCCGCAAACCATGAAAAACTGAGGCTAATTTTTTGCTAAGCTGATCGAGGCCTATAGTTCATAATCGGGTATTATTTTAAATAGGCTATACATAACCAAATATTGGCCTAAAATATGAAACGAAAAGAGCAGCACAATAGCCTAACTCTGGCGTTCGTATTATTATTATTATTATTATTATTATTATTATTATTATTATTATTATTATTATTATTATTATTATTATTATTATTATTATTATTATTATAATTCCCACCTATTTAATGACGACATTAGCTTCTCCCAGCTAGGGCCTTACGGGAATCGAACGGGTCCATGAAAACTCATCAAGAGTGTAATCCTTTATACTATCCCCCTCTCTAATGCCGTTCATCATCAGCATCATCATCATCATCATCATCACCATCATCATCATCATCAACAACATCATCATCATCATCATCATTGTCATCATCGTCCGAAGAATAATAATAGATAATTTTATCTTGTCAGTTGTGGTGTCACTTTCTGTGTCTAAAAGTCTAAACGTATAAATTGTTCCATAATTTCTGACAGTTACTATTATTTGACTTTGATATGGAATATGGTGGTAGTGATGATGATGATGATGATGATGATGGTGATGGTGGTGATGGTGGTGGTGGTGGTGATGATGATGATGATGATGATGATGATGATGATGATGATGATGATGATGATGATGATGATGATGATGATGATGATGATGATGATGATGACGATGACGATGACGATGATGATGACGATAACGATGACGATGGCGATGACGATGAAAATTCAAACGGCAACGGTTAAGACAGCGTAGAAAAATCATCAGAATTGAATTTCTCCTTACACACCTTGAAAACACACTCAACCACGGATATAAATAGAGACCGTCTCGAATTTCAAAATAATTATTCAATATGCTTTCGCATTACATGTTCAAATTCTTAAATTTCAGGATACTATTCTTAAAAAATTTAAAAATAAAGAACATGTTTTAGCCATTTTTATCGACTTCGAAAGAGCATATGATATGTTGCATGTCCCTACCCTTTTAAAGAAATTTAAAGAATTCGGAATAATGGGCAATATATTTAAATGGGTTGAAAACTTTCTTTCTGATAGAACTTTTCAAGTAAAGGTTGGGGCAGAACTTTCTGATAAATTTGTACAACAGAACGGTACTCCTCAAGGTTCAATAATTTCTCCTCTTTTATTCTTAATAATGATAAATGATATTCCCACAGGTGTGGATGGTGTAGAAATGTCCCTTTTCGCTGATGATATATGCTATTTACTTAGGACATAGAAATATTAAAACCTTAGAAAATAAAATTCAATTATCGATCAATTTAATACAAAATTGGTGCAATAAAAATGGTTTTAGAATATCTATGAATAAAACGACTGGAGTCCTCTTTTCAAAGAGAAATAAATTATCAAGGATTACTATAAAGATTGATCAAAAACATATTAAGATAGAAAATAAAGTAAAATTCTTGGGTGTAATTTTTGATAGTAAAATGAGTTGGAAACCACACATTGATTATATTGTTGAAAAATGTAAAAAGAGGTTAAACCTTTTAAGAGCCATAAGTGGCTATGGTTGGGGAGCTTGTAAAAAAACACTCCTAACCATATATAGAGCATTAATCAGGTCTATTTTAGATTATGGTGATGTTGCCTATTCTTCAGCCTGCAAGTCTTACTTGGATAAACTAACATGTATTCAAACTGAGGCTCTTAGATTATGTTGTGGAGTTCCAAAGGGTACTGCAGCATCAGCACTTCAAAATGAATGTGGAGAATTACCACTTCATTTAAGGCGACTCCAAAATTCATTAAAATTTGGAGTTAAAATTTTGGGTAGTAAATTTCACCCCCTTACTAGAGTCATGGAAAATCACTGGACAAATGTTTTTAGGACATCTGATAGCAGGGAACATTCAATCTATACTCGTACCTCTGAATTCTTCTCTTCACTTGATACATCATTTATTGGCCCCTCCTTCCCTTCTTCTGCTCCTTGGTGTAATAAAGAAATAGAAGTTGACTTATCTCTGAAGAAATGTATAAATAAGAAATATGATCATCCTGAATTTCTAAAACAAAATGCTTTAGAATTAATTTCTAAATATGAGTCTTATATACATATCTATACTGATGGGTCAAAAGTAAATGACGTTGTTGCTGCTGCTTTCACGGTACCAAGTTTAAATGTAGATAAGAAATTTAGATTGTGTAATAATTCTAGTGTTTATGCAGCTGAATTAACTGCAATTGTTGAAACTGTTCTTTGGATATTAAACAGTGAGTGTTATAATAATTGTAAGTTTGCGATTTTCTGTGATTCATTGAGTGCTCTTACATCAATTAAGAGGTCTTACTGTCAGTCTAGACCTACTTTATTAAATGTTTTATTATATCATATAAGCAAACTAAATTCTAATCAAATAAGATTTATTTGGATCCCAAGTCACATTGATCTGTTAGGCAATGATAGAGCAGATACTTTGGCTAAAGAAGGTCTAGCTATTGATCACATAAATTCTACTAATTATCTTGAACTTCAGGAAATTTTTACTTTAATAAAACTTTATATAGTAAATAAATGGCAACTAGAATATAGTAATGATAATAGAGGTCATTTTTATAAATCTATTTGTCCAATTGTTAGTACAGATATAAAATATTTCGAACCTTATAGGCATAAGGAAGTCCAAATTTCTAGATTGCGTCTAGGAGTGGCCAATACTAATCAAAGACTATTCGTTATAAAAAGGCATTCAAACGGTTTATGTGATACCTGTCAAGTCAAGGAGACAATTCATCACCTCTTGATTGACTGTGTAAAAGAAGATATTTCAGAATTACTTAGAAATAAATGTCAATTATATAAACACGAAATTTCCATTAAAACCCTTATGACGGTAAATTTATTTCAAAATGAAGTGTATAGGTTAGTTAAGATAATCAATAAAGGTAAAATTTTGTAATTGGATATTTTAAGTTTGTTCCTGTGAATAGTTGTATTTCTTAGTTATAACTATAAATATTTAATTAGTCTTTTATTAATACACTTTTATAATTTTGAAGTAAATAATGCATTATTGTGATTCACAAGTTGTAACTGGAATATTATACTTTAATTTAGGTTGTATGTGTACATTTTGGTTACTGAAACACTCATAGATAACATCTTTCAATTGTTAATTTTTAAATATGTTATGTCATATAACATTTATAATAAAATTCTGATGTTGAAAAATTATTAATATTAATTATTGGTTAATGAATATCTATATTGCCATATTACTATTGTGCAATGTTGGTTGCAACGCTGGTTACTATTATTCAACTTTGGTTTTACAGTATTATATATTACAAATGGTTTGGTTTGGTTGCTGTATCGGAGTGCCTGCTGTGTTGCATAATATTGCAATACTGTGTTACAATGCTGTTTGCCGAAATATCCATGGACGACTTCTTTTCGACTGTTGATTTTTGTTTAAAATATGTTTTGTCATAATAATAAGAACCCGATGTTGGAAAATTATAAACATTACTTATTGGTTAATGAATATTCATATTACAATATTACTATCATTCAACTTTAGTTCTTCAATATTGCATAATGGTATGGCTTGGTTAACGTACATGAACAGTTTAAAGGAATACCTTAATCAGTTATAATACATGTATGCTTTGTTAGTTAATGAAATTTGTCAGGACATAATGATCACAGACAGTATGAGATTAAAACTTTATGTTGGAAAAATATTGAATATTAGTGAAATTGTAAAGCTCTGTTTCGACACCTTTAATGGTGTTGTTCGGATGCTATAAGTTTCTTGTTCTGATTGTATTGCATATTTTCTGTATTGTCGTCAACGGCCTTTGATGTCATAAGACGACGTTAAACTGTGGTGAAATAATGAAATACAAAATAATGAAACTTTCAGCTTCATTGAGTACTAGCAGTGTTATTAAACAGTAAGTAATCGTAGAAGTCAATACTAGAGCTGTAGTATTCAATAGGAACGGTGAGAATGGCAAAACGATTCCACACCTCTTTTATGCGTGATCCTCGACCTGTAAGAATAAGCAGCATCGTCGTCTTGTATAATTATATTGAGCCTTGAGGATTATAATATTATATAGCCGTTTCTGTAGATTCCAATCTTCCTCCTTCCTCCCTACATTACCTCATTCCTTCCTTGAATCCCTAATTCCTCTTCCACTCTTTCCTTACTCTCTCTATTCCTCCATTCCTCACTACTTCGCCTTCTTTCCTTCTTTCTTCCTTCCTTCCTTCCTTCCTTCCTTCCTTCCTTCCTTCCTTCCTTCCTTCCTTCCTTCCTTCCTTCCTTCCTTCCTTCCTTCCTTCCTTCCTTCCTTCCTTCATTCTTTCCTTCCTTCCTTCCTTCCTTCTTCTTTTCCTTCCTTCCTTCCTTCCTTCCTTCCTCTCTGCACCTTCCTTATTACATCCCTCTATATCCTTTCTCTCCTCTCTCTCCTCTCTCCTCCCATTCCCTCTTTCCTCCCTTCCTCCGTCCGTCCATCCGTCTATCACAGTCCTCCTCCTCCTCCTCCTCCTCCTCCCCTCCTACTTCTCATCCTCCTCCGCCTCCTCCTCCTCCTCCTCCTCCTCCTCCTCCACTTCATCCTCCCTCTCCTCCTCCTCCTCTTCATCCTCCCTCTCCTTCTCCTCCTCCTCCTCCCTCTTCTTCCTCCTGACGTCTGACAGCTAGCGCCCTCTGGCCGCCGTCCGCATCCACAGCAGCAGAGGTCACGGGGTCAACGAGGAATGCCGTCCCTGTGTGATCATCGTCCCTCGAATGCGGCCAAACAAGTACAACGCCTCCGTTTAATATCAACAAATAAGATTTCTACACAAATAGCCAACTATTAACTGACAGTCTGTCTCTGCCTGTCTGTCTGTCTGTCTGTCTATCTGTACGTATCTGTCAATCTGCTTTAATCTGCCTGGAGGATCGTCCGTCTGTCAGTCTGCCTTTCTGCCTGTTTGTTTTCCTGTCAGTATGTGTCTCTCTGCCTGTCTGTCTCTGCCTGTCTGTCTCTGCCTGTCTGTCTCTGCCTGTCTGTCTCTGCCTGTCTGTCTCTGTTCGTCTGTCTGCCTGTGTGTCTGTCTGTCTGTCTGCCTGTCTGTCTGCCTGCATCTGTCTGTCTGTCTGTCTGCATCTGTCTGTCTGTCTGTCTGTCTGTCTGTCTGTCTGTCTGTCTGGCTGGCTGCGTCCACAGTCAACATGAGTCAAAACCTGTGGCGTCTTTTTAAAAGAGGCGCTATACTATCTTGCACTACTTAGCTTTTATGTATATCCATCGATCCAATCCAGTCTTATACCTGATTTATACCTACCTACCTACTTACCTGTCAATCCATACATAGATGATTGATGCCGGCCATCAGTCATCTATCTATCATCCATCTATCATCTACTATCTATCCATGCATCCTCACATCCATCCATCTATCATGTATCTAATTCAGGGACTGTCTTGGACCGGAACGCACCGAAACGGCGTTCCGGTTTCTTTTTCTTTAGGATGGGATCACTGGTACCTATCATCCATCTATATATCATCTATCTATCTATCTATCTATCTATCTATCTATCTATCACACATCCATCCATCCATCTATTATGTATCTATCATCCATCAATCATCTATCCATACATTCATCCATCCACCCACCCCAAGAAACCACCCCTCCACCCATCCATCCATCTTTCCATCTATCCCTCGATCCTTCCATCCATCCATCCGTCCCTATCTCTCTCCAGGATCGCACCAGACCGTTCTTTATCCTTCCATCCGGCGACCGGGGGTCTACACCGGAGCAGCCGCCGCGTGCCCTGCCCAGCGGGGTCCTAACTGGCTGGGTCGAGCACGGGTTGGGGCAGGGCTGACAGAGACAAATGCCCCTACAGCGCAGCCCACTGGTTGCCCGGCCGACGAGACGGTAGCGGTGGGCAGGCCGAGCCGACCGACCGCCGGCCAGCGGGGGCTCGCTCGGCCTCACAAAGGAGCCCGTGGGAAGGAAAGAGAGAGGGAGCGGGGAGATGGAAGGGAGGGGGATGGTTGGGAAGTGGAGGGAAGGATGGTTCGAGTAGTTACTGCGGCTGCTAAATGATTGTGCTGAATGATGGAGGAAAGGTTTTGGCCGACGTCGCATTGCAAAACGAGATCGGAGCTACTCCGAGAGATTCTTTAGGGCGCATTGGAAAACGAGATCGGAGCTACTCCGAGTGATTCTTTAGGGCGCATTGGAAAACGAGATAGTAGCTTCTCCGAGTGATTCTGAAGGGCGCATTACAAAGCGAGATCGGAGCTTCTCCGAGTGATTCTGTAGGGCGAATTGGAAAACAAGATCGGAGCTACTCCGAGTGATTCTGTAAGGCGCATCGCAAAACAAGATCGGAGCTACTCCGAGTGATTCTGTAGGGCGAATTGGAAAACGAGATCGGAGCTTTTCCGAGTGATTCTGTAGGGCGCATTGGAAACGAGATCGGAGCTACTCCGAGTGATTCTGTAAGGCGCATCGCAAAACAAGATCGGAGCTACTCCGAGTGATTCTGTAGGGCGAATTGGAAAACGAGATCGGAGCTTTTCCGAGTGATTCTGTAGGGCGCATTGGAAACGAGATCGGAGCTACTCCGAGTGATTCTGTAAGGCGCATCGCAAAACAAGATCGGAGCTACTCCGAGTGATTCTGTAGGGCGAATTGGAAAACGAGATCGGAGCTTTTCCGAGTGATTCTGTAGGGCGCATTGGAAACGAGATCGGAGCTACTCCGAGTGATTTTTTAGGGCGCATCGCAAAACAAAATCGGAGCTTCTCCG
>JACEVL010000014.1:442500-477500 GCA_020284085.1 Aporrectodea caliginosa
GCGCCATCTACCTTTATCGTCTGAATTCGGTGATGACCAGGTTTTCCCTCCGGCGGCGGGGGTGCCCTCCCCAGTCGCAACAGACGGGTCGGGCACCGTCTTTAAAGTCGGTGATGGAGTCGATAGACCAGAGAACTGGCTTCCCGCGCCTGCGAAAAACAACAACATAACATTTAAATGAACACGGTAACCGGTTAGTTAGTGCACTCGTTTTAGAAATTTAGACACCTTTAATTGAAGATATATATATATATATATATATATATATATATATACATATATATATATATATATATATATATATATATATATATATATATATATGCAATGATTGCTGGATTGTTTAAGCGTTTTCTTTAAACACCTTTAAATAATATCACCGAAGATGTATAAGTACGGTACTCCGTATATTTATATATTGAATCGTTTACTAAGTCTTCATCGTATTGTAAACATTGTGAATTGTCGTCAACGGCCTTTGATGTCATAAGGCGACGTTAAACCTTTGATTAATAAAAATTTATATATTGAATCGTTTACTAAGTCTTCATCGTATTGTAAACATTGTGAATTGTCGTCAACGGCCTTTGATGTGACATCAATGATGTCATGAGACGACGTCAAACATTGGAATTATAATATTCTTTTATTTCAGCTTCGCCGTTGGTCCTATGATCGTTATTCTCTTGGCTATATTATGCCATACAAACAGTGAGAACTTTTAAAAATAATTGGACACCTCTTTAAACGTAATATTCGTCCTCTTATAATATTCTTTTATTTCAGCTTCGCCGTTAACTATAATATTGAGCTGTAATATGCCAAAAACTAATCTTTGTCGGCGGCAACGGCCTTTGTTGTCATAAGCTGCCGTTAAACTGAGGATCCAATCCAGCTTCGCCGTTGGTCCTATGATCATTATTCTCTTGGCTATATTATGCATACAAACAGTGAGAACTGTTTCAAATAATTGGACACCTCTTTTAAACGTAATAATCGCCCTATATATAAGAGGAAGAGCTCCGCGATTGCAACAATTTGAAGGTATAAAAAAAGTGTGGGTCACACAATGAGTGAAGATTCGCTCTATTATGAGAACTCTTCTCCCCCAAGAAGATTTCCTCCGCCACTATACTCGTACTCTAGTAGTGCCAGTCCCAAGTCTGGAGAAAGGATGAGGGCGACGACAATCATTTTTGTTATGATAGTATCGTTAAACAGCAACTAATCAACTGGAGGGGGAATAGACAAGAGGAATACCAAGTATGATTCATTCATTTACTCGTTAATTCAAAAAAATTATATAGCGCCCCTTAAACATTCCTACTCAGAGGCGCTCCCTGCGCTATTCTAAATGATGTTAGAGTCATATTGACCAGACAGACAGTAGAAAACGAACACAGCTCGAATAACAGATGACTGGAAGAGTCGCCACTGGCAAGGTCCCGCAAACACGAAGAGCCCAGTCAACGGATTCTCATCCAGAGCTGATGGTTGGCACGTTATTCGAAGTTCCATGGACTGCAGATAATGAATGAGGGCTATTATACGACAAGCTAAATGAGAGAACTGCATGGGAGGCGTGAAGAATGGAGACATTTAAAGTACGAAGAAGAGAATCGTATACGGCGGAGAAAAAGCAGTTGAAGAACTGCGCTTATATAATAGTAGTAGTTTCAGTTTAACGACACTGGGTGATAACAAAGATCATTAGCGTCGCCCTCCTCCTTTTTCAGGCTTCGGAGAGGCACTGCCAGAGTATATGATATGATCAGTGACAGAGTTTACAATCCGATTTCATTTCAAAATATGCCGTTATTTTTTAAATAATTTGTTTAAACAGGTATCCAAAAGACACTGCGTCATTACAAAGATGATTGGCGTCGCCCTCGTCCTTTCTCCAGGCTTCTGACTGGCACTACCATAACACGAGCAGCGGCGAAGTTTACAATCGGATTTTATTTCAAATAATGCCGTTATTTTCTTAAATAATTTGTTTAAACCGGCATCCAATAGATTTCTAGTTTTATTTAATTATTACTATTCCAATTACTATTCAATTCACCCTTTATATTGCAAACATAATCTCATTTAGTAACCGCGTATTTTCTGAACTACACGATGAACGCAGTCCTCTTATATATAACGTCGTGTGCACACGTTTTAAAGGTGTCCAAGGAGCGCATTAAATTGCATAGTGTGAGCAGCATCTTTTTTTAATCTAAACTTGTTAATAATTATGTTTAAAAGGTCTTCAAGGTTGGTTAGTTCCTGTTTAACTGTGTGATAAAAAAATATTAGCGTCTCCCTCCTCCTTTATCCAGGCTTGGGACTGGCACTATTAGGATTCTAAGCAGCTGGACTTATATACTCACCAGTAGATGGCGCAATCAGTTGATAAGTCTGTCTGCATGTCGTCCCTGTTGTGCTGCCACCTAGCGGCGTCGTTCCTAGCGAAGGCGTATACGGGTAATACGCATATGGATTTGCATAAGCCGACTGACCGTAACCCGCGTAACCGCTGTAATCCTGAAAAACGTGTAAACATTTACGTAATTGTACAACGTGTAAAGTTGTAAACCTTTGATTGCAGAGGAAATACGTAAACATGGACTGAATACGAGAAATGCCTGTGGAATTTACAAAATCATGTGTAAACCTTGTAAGCATTTACGTACATTTTCAGTGTGTAAACATTTACATATATGCAAAATTTGTAAACATTTACAAATGTGTATACGCTTGAGAAACACTTCCATTGTCTGTCTGTCTGTCTGTCTCTCTCTCTCTCGCTGTCTGTTTTTCTGTTTGTCTGTCTGTCAGTCTATCTGTCTGCCTAGCTGTATGTCTGTCTGCCTGCCTTCCTATTTGTTCGTCGGTCTGTCTCTGTCTATCTCCGTCCATCTCTCTGTCTCTCTGTCTCTGTCTCTGTCTCTGTCTCTCTGTCTCTGTCTCTGTCTCCTGTCTCTGTCTCTGTCTCTGTCTCTGTCTCTGTCTCTGTCTCTGTCTCTGTCTCTGTCTCTGTCTCTGTCTCTGTCTCTGTCTCTGTCTCTGTCTCTGTCTCTGTCTGTCTCTGTCTCTGTCTCTGTCTCTGTCTCTGTCTCTGTCTCTGTCTCTGTCTCTGTCTCTGTCTCTGTCTCTGTCTCTGTCTGTCTCTCTCTCTCTCTCTCTCTCTCTCTCTCTCTCTCTCTCTCTCTCTCTCTCTCTCTCTCTGCGCCTTTCCGTCGATCTGCCGTGCCCGTCCGCCCGTCTGTCTGTCTCTCTCCATCCGTCCCTTCCTCTCATTCGTTCTCTCTCCCGTCCATCAAACTCTGGTCCTTGTTTGCCATCCATTATATCAAGCGGTTCAAAGCAGTCTGTTTAAACAACATCGGTTGTCCATTGTGTACCCATTAAACCGTTCAACCAGCCCCATTCCCTCTCTTCCTGTCCCTCTCTTTCGCCCCTACCCTCTCTCCCGCCCCATGCCCCACCCCACAAAGCGCCCGCCACAAATCCTCCTCTGGCGCTAAATATTTGCCCCGCCACAAAGACAGCAGACGACGACGATGACGATGACGCGCGAAAAAGCAGACGAACAGATTCAGTCGTGGACTGCTGTGCCAAAAGCAAGGAACGCAAAATGAGCTAAAAATATTTAATAATAATAATAATAATAATAATAATAAGAATAATAAGAATAGTAATAGTAATAGTAATAATAATAATAATAATAATAATAATAATAATAATTATAATTATAATTATAATTATAATTATAATAATTATAATAATAGTAATAGTAATAGTAATAATAATAGTAATAATAAATAGTAATAATAATAATAATAATAATAATAATAATAATAATAATAATAATAATAATAATAATAATAATAATAATAATAATAATAATAATAATAATTATAATAATAATGCCGACGTTTACTGCGGACGCATTCCTCGAGCGGCATACAGCCAAGGTTTCAGCCATACGTGACGCTACCTCAGCTGCTGCTCCGCCAGAATTCTCTGTCACCGATCACCGTCTTACTGTACTGAATGAGGTCACTGGACTAGAGTTACGTGAGCTCATTCTAGCCTCTGCACCAAAAACCTGTGAACTGGACCCTGTTCCTACATTTCTCGTGCAAGAACTCATAGATGACTTTCTGCCGTTCTTCACTACGTTGTGCAACCGGTCGATTCAGGAAACTCGTCTTCCATCCTCTCAAAAGCAGTCACTTCTACTTCCAGTCTTGAAGCGAGATGGTCTGGACTCAACTGATCCAGCCAACTACCGACCAATTGCTAATGTTACGTTCTTGTCTAAAATTTTAGAACGCATTGTAGCCAACCAATTATTTGCATATTTAGACATGCATGAGTTGCTTCCCTTTCAGCAATCGGGTTTCCGGAGGAATCATTCCACAGAGACTCTTTTGGTTCGTCTTCTGTCCGACTTCTATGGCGCCATGGACCGTGGTCAGGTCACACTCTTAGCTCTATTTGACGTTAGTGCTGCTTTTGATTCAGTTGATCATTCTATCTTGCTCCAACGTCTCTCTATTTCCTTTGGGTTGGCAGGCGCCCCCTTAGAATGGCTTCGCTCCTTTCTGTCTGAGCGCACTAACTGTGTGGTTGTGGGGGCTTCTAGGTCCCGTTGGGTCCCAGCCCCTTTTGGTGTACCACAGGGCTCAGTGTTGGGCCCTTTACTGTACATTCTCTACACAGCTGGTGTTAGTTCCTTGCTGTCTACTTGTGGCCTCCTGCACCAACTCTATGCTGATGATGTGCAGGCCTATGTTCACTGCCATGCTGCTGATGCAATTTCTTCTGTATCGTTAATGTCTCATGCCATTGATGCTTTATCATCATGGATGGCTTCAAATCGTTTACTTCTGAACCCCTCAAAAACCCAATTCATCTGGCTCGGTACCCGCAGACAATTGGCATCCATTGACCTGCACCTACTAGCGGAGACTTTCCCTCATATCTCTTTCTCTCTCACAGTTCGAGACCTCGGAGTCACTTTGGATCAAGAGCTCAATTTCTCACAGCATATTAATTCGATCACTCCTAGTTGCTACTATCAGCTTCGTCAACTCCGAGTTCTCTCACGATCCCTCTCTCATAATGCTACTGCAGTGTGACCCTTGTGCATGCCTTTGTCACTAGTAGACTTGATCAATGCAGTTCGGTTCTTGTAGGTCTACCATTGGGGCTAATTGGGCGCCTTGATCGAGTTCTGCGTTCCGCTGCTCGCCTCATTGGCCACCTGCCTAAATATGCTCCTGTCTCTGCCTATATGCGTGATGTTCTTCACTGGCTCCCTGTTTCTCAGCGCATCTCCTATCGAGTTGCTGCACTTGTATGGAGGTGCCTTCTCGGCTGTGCTCCATCCTACTTGTCGGATCTTAGTCGACCTGTCTCTGACCTCGCAGCTCGTAGTTCACTGCGTTCTTCATCGAGGGGGGAGCTTTTGGTCCCGCGAGCTCACACTTCCATTAGACAGCGTCGAGCCTTTTCGATTGTGGGTCCCTCCATCTGGAATGGCCTCCCACTAGACTTGCGATTGATGCCTCGGCTAGATTCGCCTGCCTTTTATAGGTATCTCAAATCACACTTTTTTAGCCGTGGTTGGGCTGGGAGCGCCTCTGAGTAGGTTTCTTGAAGAGGCGCTATATAAATTCTCGAATGAATGAATGAATGAATAATAATAGTTATAATAATAGTAATAATAATAGTAATAATAAAATAAAAATAAAAATAATAATAATAATAATAATAATAATAATAATAATAATAATAATAATAATAATAAGCATAAGCATAAGCTTAAGCATACCGAAGCTGCTATACACATTAAGAACAGCAGCCTGCTTCTTAAACGAAGAACTTCTACACGTCTTCGACGAAGTCTTGAGAACTGGTCTGTGTAGCCTTCTTAATATCAACATGAGTGACGATCAATGGATCCAGGCATCTTTACCTGTTAGAAACGGTGGTCTGGGGATTCGCAGTGCCGTTATGCTGGCAACTTCCGCCTTTTTGGCATCAGCCGCTGGCACACGAAACCTTCAAGACCAACTGTTACTCGACGTCCCTCTAACAATCACAGATCCGTTGGTAGAGGAGGCTTTTAGTTCTTGGTCATCGAAGTCGAACGCAACTCCTCCCATCGAGCAGAAGGCTCACATACAACGGGAATGGGACAGCAAACTCATCTCACATGCACTTCAAGACCTGTCAGAAAGAGCGAGTGATTCTGCTGTTAAAGCCAGATTGTTAGCCGTGCAATCGCCACACTCTGGAGACTGGCTTCATGCACTTCCCATTACGACAGCAGGATTACGCATGTCAGGAGAGGTCCTAAGAATAGCTTCCGGCATCCGACTAGGCACTGCCTTGTGTGAAAAACACACTTGCAAATGCGGTGTCATAGTAGAAACCATCGGCCATCATGGATTCTCTTGTAGCAAAGGTCCAGGAAGACAACATCGACATGGTATGCTCAACGATGTTATTTGGCGAGCTTTCACCAGAGCCAAAATACCCGCCATCAAAGAGCCCAATGGCCTCTCCAGATCAGACGGCAAAAGGCCTGACGGAGTCACCATCATACCTTGGCACAGAGGTCGTTGCTTGGCATGGGATGTCACGGTGCCAGATACTTTCGCTGCATCCTACGAACATATAACATCGCAAATCGCAGGTGCGGCAGCGGAAAAGGCAGCTCGCAACAAGGAAACCAAGTATGCTGTTATCACACAATCACATCATTTCGTCCCTGTGGCAGTCGAAACTGCAGGAAGCTGGCACACAGAATCACTGCAGTTTGTCCAAGAACTAGGTCGCAAGATCTCAGCAGCGACAGGCGACCAGCGTGAGACTAGTCATCTTCTACAACGCTTATCAGTCGCCCTACAAATTGGAAACGCTCTATCTGTTTTAGGCACCACAGATTGCAACAACAGTAGCCCAGGACTGATCGAAGGCTTCTAAATATTGAAAACAGTTACTTTTAATCAGTCTGTAAATAAGTTTGTTGGCTTTATGAAGAAATAAATTTGCTTCCATAATAATAAAAAAAAAAAAAAAATAATAATAATAATAATAATAATAATAATAAGACGATTTGTATAGCGCCGTAGCTCAGCCGAGGCCGAAGGAAAGGGCGCTGTACATGAGTTCAATAAGTTAACCTTTGCCATCGCACAGCATCTGCTTGCTATAGTTTGGGAAAAGACCATATTTTCCTGAAATTTCCTCTTGTTCCTCTTTCTAAGTCTCCAGCCCCTGCTCCGTTTTGGGAAAATCCACTCTTTCTTCATCTCCCCTTACAACCCCTTTTTGCCCTGGGAGATCCGAACCCAGACCTCTCTCCTGACCAAGGCAAGTAAGTAATTAAGCAAGTAAGTAATTAAGCAAGTAAGTAATTAAGCAAGTAAGTAATTAAGCAAGTAAGTAAGCAAGTAAGTAAATAAGAAAGTGAGTGAGTGAGTGAGTGAGTGAGTGAGTGAGTGAGTGAGTGAGTGAGTGAGTGAGTGAGTGAGTGAGTGAGTGAGTGAGTGAGTTAGTGAGTGAGTAAGTAAGTAAATAAGTAAGCAAGCAAGCAAGCAAGTAAGTAAGTAAGTATGATCTTTAATACACCATTTGCAAACGCACAATGGGAAAACAGTTATATAATAATAAAGCCTCGAAGTAATAATATTAATAATAATAATAATGTGTAAGTAGTTAAATGTTAGTGAAACATGATTAATAACTATAAAACACCCAATTGATATTGCACTGATGAATGACTGTGATGATGAATATTCTGTGTCTATAAAAATAAGCCTTTTGGCTGTTACTCGTATTATCTGGTTTGCGTCCACATGCCACTGCCTAGAAGTCCGTGAATCTTTGACAGACGTCGTTCCTTCAACACATTTCTGACAGCCTCTCAACGGTCGCCATATAAATGTTCCATCACAGTTTCATGGACGTGTCTCTGTTAAACCCGATGCCCGCACTCGCTCGCTCGCCTCCCCACTGGCAAATGTTAGCTATGGAACCGAGCGCCTCCATTTCGGAACCTGAACTATCAAGTTATGTAAGATGAAGCCCAGTACCTTAAGCTGGGCATTGATGTGTGCACTTCTGAACGTTGGAAGGAGGGCAATATCAAATACACTTCTATTGTATTGTATTTTTTTATTGCATTGTATCTTATTTATTATATTCTTTTCAATTGTATTTTATTGTATTGTTATTTATTGTATTGTACCACCACCTCCACACTACCACAACCAATACCACTACCACCAGCGCTACCTATACCACCACCACCACAATCTCCATCACCACCAGTACCACCACCACCACCACCACCACCACCACCACCACCACCACCACCACCACCACCACCACCACCACCACCACCACCACCACTATACCACTACCGCCTCCGCTTTCACCATTATCTCCAACATATGATCGTCGTAATCATAATATCATCATCCGTCTTCAGCAACATCACCGTCGTCATCACCCTAACCTCAGACCACACTCACCAAACAAATCGCGAACACGCGTCGAGCACACTCAGGGCGCTCCGAGCGTGCCCCGACACCGTCGTCGAACGCACCCGCCAGCAACAAACCCTCTCCAGCACCAGCAACAGCAGCACACAGTGGCTCCACCTACCTGTTGCGATGAGATGAATCCGGTGGAGGACGCAGACCCAGCCGAGGGTGGAAACCCCGGGGGAACGGAGAAGGCAGCGGCGGCGGCAGCTGCGGCGTACTGTGACCCTGGGGCGAGGGTAGAGCCAAAGCCCCCTCCTCCGGTCCCTCCACCCCCTCCTGGTCCGGCTGACCCGTAGCTACTGCTACTGCTCAGGTAGTCGGTCGGAGGGGCTGCGGCACACGTCTCCAGTTTTGTTTTGTCTACAGACAACAGAAATTATGCACTATCAACCGAAGATGTATACTCGGGTCCTCTCGGCTTAGCTCGGATCCGTTCGGGTCCTCTCGGCTCGGTTCGGCTCTGCTACGTTCGGAGCTGTCGTTTGTTTGACTGCCTTAGACGAATACTCCGATATTAGAACGATCCGAAACGTGGACCTAAGTTAAATTCGTCATCATCATCGTCGTCTTCGTCATCATTATCATCATGATACTTATAATCGTCATCATCATCATCCAATTCACTAATAGTCATCATCATCAGCAACAGCATCATATTCTTCATCATGATATTCTTTATCATCATATTCATTATCATTTTATACATCATCGTCATAGTCATCATTTTCATCTTCTTCATCATCATCATCATCATCATCATCATCATCATCATCATCATCATCATCATCATCATCATCATCATCATCATCATCATCATCATCATCATCATAGTCAATTTCATCGTCATCACATCGTCCATTGTTTCCTACCTTCAGTGCAGATGGCGCTGTAGGACGAAGCGGCCGATGAATAGAGTCTCTGTGATTGGCCACAGAAACCGGAAGTCGATTGCAATCCGAATGACGCACCGCCTTGACACCCGAGCACCTGATACGCCTGCATCGTGACGCTTCGTGACTTGGCGTCACCGAGAGTCGTCGTGACGCTCTGTGACTTCGAGTCACTGAGAATTGTCGCAACACTGTAAAAGTCAGAGTCACCGTGACGCCTCGTGACACCTGGTGACTTGATGTCACCAAGAGTCGTCGTGACGCTTTGTAATTTGGCGTCACCGTGACACGTCGTGACACTGCACGTGACAGGTGACTGTGGTCCTATGTCAGTGACACGTGTCGTGGGTTGATGGACACTAGGTGTCGCTTCTTCGAGTTCTTTGATGGACGCTGGTTCCCTGAAATCATTTGCACATTCGGTCAGAATATTCCATCGCTGGATTCAATTCACTTTTACAATAATAATAATAATAATAATAATAATAATAATAATAATAATAATAATAATAATAATAATAATAATAATAATAATAATAATAATAATAATAATAATAATAATAATAATAATAATAATAATAATATGGTGTAAGTAACAGCAGCAACAAGAAAACACTAATCTAAACAATAAACTAGTAGGAAATTAATCTTCAGAGGCTGTGTCTCAATAGACAGTTTTATACACCTTCAAAACGTGTTTGCCTTACGCAATATATACTCTTAAGAAAGCAAGCAAATTAATTCCTTCATGGACCACGGTTGCAATGCATTTCATGCAATAATTATACGAGCGGTGAGAACTGTTCAAAAGCATTTCTGTTCACGTCAACTGCATTTGCTTTCACAAGATGTCGCTAAACTCAAATTCCATTCTATATACCACAACAATTAAAGTTCCAATTCAATTAATCTCCGCCACTGTCCGTACTGCCGCTACTGCCAAAACTTGTCATTCCCAAGCTTGTAGAGGGGCACGCATAACGACGTTAACGGCCCTGGCAGCCAGATATATATCGTTAAATAGTTTAAATGCATTTTAATGAGAGAAAATCCTGTAAATTAATGTAAACCTATAAGTTCGATGTCAAAGGTCCTTGTATACACAGTCAGTTGTCGTTAAACACTGCATTATAAAACGCTTTCTTACACACCTTTTAAAACTTACTCTCAAATTTATATGAGATAGTTAGCCACGATTAATTTTCTATGTAATGCGCGCTACTACAACATTTCACTTAAGCTTTTAAAGGAACGGCGAAAACTTTCGAAAATTTATTTTCGAAGATCAACGATGCCATACATGCATAAAATATCGTTAAACTATACTGCATGCAAGCGTTGGATCAATCGTGTATACCACAGCCGAAAATTAGGGTGTTGCCAGTCCAAAGCTTGACAAAGTAGGAGGGCGATGCTAATCATAGTTGTTATAACGACACAAACATACACACACATATATAAGCACAATACATAAACACATTCATAAACATGCTGCATATACATACATACATATATATACATGCGCTTACTGCCATACATAAAATTAATACATAGCTACATGCATGCATACATACATAACACATGCATACACACATACATACATGCATACATGCATACATGTATACATACATACATACATACATACATACATACATACATACATACATATACATACATACATACATACATACATACATACATACATACATACATACATACATACATACATACATACATACATACATACATACATACATACATACATACATACATACATACACACATGCATGCATAAACACACACATACAAACACACATACACACATAAATGTACACATACAAGCGCACAAGCACATACTTTACAAACACACCTCGATAACAGTTATTATTACTCGTTGTAATGCGAAAACATGCCAGATCGATGAACAGCATGGGGACTCGTCCGGGATGTTTCGAACGCGGCGGCGGCGGCAGTGCAAGGGGGGGGCAGAGGAGACGGCAAACAACCTGTAGCATAAGGCGAGCAAACTCCGTTACCACTTAGGGGACAAAGGCGTCTACGATGAGACAACAGACTGCGTGCCCCAGAATAAACCAAGAGAATAAATGTCGCCGCAAGATGTCGTTGTGTCGTCGACGGAACAAACTGTCGCCAGGGCGCGCCAGATCGACAGCAGACGAACATTTTGTGACGGCGCGAAAAAAGCGGTGAACATATATATGTATGCCATGCAGAGCGACGATGGGAACTTTTGTTGCGCTATAGTTTACTGCATGCTGAGACGAAAGGCGCTCGGAGTATTATGGGTAAATCTATAGGCGCTCGGATTATTATGGGTAAATTTAGGGAGTTACGACGAAGATGAGGGGGTGGAAGAGGAGCAGGAGAAGCACGAAGAGGAGGAGAAAGAGGAAAAAAGGAAAAAGGGAGAACAGGAGAATTAGAAAAAGTAGAGGAGAAGGAAGAGAAGGAGAAAGAGGAAGCGAAGGAGAATAGGAGAAATAGGGAAAATTAGAGGAGAAGGAAGAGGAAGAGGAAGAGAAGGAGAAAAGAAAAATTAGGAAAATTAAGAGAAGGGAGACGAGGAGAAAAAGAAAGAGCTTGAGAATATGAGAAAAGAGGAGCAGGAAGAGAGAGAGAGAAGAATGGGAGAATTAGGAAAATTAAGAGGAGAAGGAAGAGGAAGAGAAGGAGAATAGCAGAATTAAGAAAATTAGAGGGAGAATGAAGAGGAGGAGACAGAGGAAGCGTATAGGAGAATTAGGAGGAGGTGCGAAGAGGGGTGGCGGAGGAGGAATGAGAATGAAAGTGACGATTTCACTTATATAGCAACGATCGATTGGTGCCTTGGACATTTTAACGGCGCTACAGAATTCACTAGATTACATGACAATACAATAAACTAGGTTACATTGTATCATTTCGTATAATTATTACACTATACGGTTACTTTGTCGCTTAGATAACAGATTGTGGATTTACGACAAAAGAAACTCCGCTACACACACACACACACACACACACACACACACACACACACACACACACACACACACACACACACACACACACACACAGATACAGACAGACAGACAGAGAGAGAGAGAGAGAGAGAGAGAGAGAGAGAGAGAGAGAGAGAGAGAGAGAGAGAGAGAGAGAGAGAGAGAGAGAGAGAGAGAGAGAGAGAGAGAGAGAGAGAGAGAGAGAGAGACAGAGAGAGAGAGAGAGAGAGAGAGAGAGAGAGAGAGAGAGAGAGGAGAGAGAGAGAGAGAGAGAGAGAGAGAAGAGAGAGAAAGAGAGAGCGAGAGAGATTTATAGATATATACACCTTTTTAAGTTATGCATTTACCTTATTAATAATATAAACGAAACGCACAGAAATCTCCCTGCGTGCGTGCGTCCATCTGTGCATCTGAAGCCTGTAACGCTTACGTCATTCACGTCATCGCTATTATAACCGAATACAGAAGTTGTCATAGCAACGAGATAATGCAACACGACATGTGAAAGGGAGAGGGAGGGACGGATTTTGAAGGGTGGGAAGCAGATACGGACGGCCGGGGACGGACGAGCAAGGAAGTACGGGAGAGGACTGACGGACGGAGAAAGGGAGGAGGGAGGAGGAGGGAGGTGGTGGAGGGAGGGAGAGGACGTTGACAGGGAGGGAAGGAGGTACGGACGGCCGGGACGGACGGCAGAGAAGTACGGGGAGGGAGGGAGGAAGGGAGGGAGGGAAAGTGGAAGGGGAGGGAGAGTGGGAGGGAGCGACGGACGGACAGAGAGACAGACGGACGGAGTGAGGGAAGTAGGGAGGGAGAGGGAGAAGACTTCTGTCAATCATAGCACGAGAAGACGCATCTCTTGACATTTTTAAATTGTTTTTAACCGTCTTAGGACGGGCAAACATCTAGTATATAAATAAATATAAATAAATAAATAATTGTAATTCATGAAATCTATAGTATGCCGCATTAGATTTAGAACAGAGATAGATGGTCAAGATAAGGTCAATGCTTCACCTTTCTGTGGGAGGCTGCAAGTTCAGTCTTTCAACGGATGCTAGTTTTTCCTTCTGTTCACTAACTCCACCTATAGTAACAGACGCAGAAACACCAAGAGATATAATTATGCACAAAAAGAGCACTCACTTAGACACCTCTTTTAAGCTTTCAAAACGCTTTATAAGTGATCAGTTCCAAATTGCCTTGTATACACTATGGATTATTAGCTGAGTCAAACATAGATAAAGCAAATATACTAGCTCATACTTACGAAAAAACTAGTAACTCTCAAAATTATAATAAAAACTTCTTAAATTATATTACAAGTAATAACATAGATAATAGCCATATTAATAATGAAAATAATCGTAATGAAGAAGTAGAATTAATGAACAAAATTTTTAATCTGAATGAACTAAAACAAGCAATCAAATCGGCAAAAAATAATAAATCACCGGGGGATGATAGGATACCATACGAATTACTGAAACACTTACATAAAAATGCACTAAAAACTCTATTGAGTTTTTATAATGAAGTATGGATTGAGGGAAATATACCAAGTGATTGGAATCATGCCATTATATTGCCTTTACTTAAACCAAATAAGGATGCAACAAAACCAGAATCCTATCGACCAATTTCATTAACAGCGACTTTATGCAAAGTAATGGAGAAAATGGTTGCGAACCGTCTCCAGTGGTATTTAGAAAAAATGCTATATTTACAAAAAATCAATCTGGATTTCGTAAGTATAAAAGCACAATCGATCAAATTCTTAAACTGCAGGATACAATACTTAAAAAGCTAAAAAATAAGGAACAAGTGTTGGCAGTTTTCATTGATTTTGAACGTGCTTATGACATGTTACATGTACCTACACTTTTACAAAAACTAAAAAAATTAGGAATAGTGGGAAACGTAGCAAATTGGGTCAAAAGTTTTTTATTTAACAGAACATTTCAAGTAAAGGTTGGAACTGAATTATCCGATAAACTAGTACAACAAAATGGGACTCCGCAAGGTTCAGTAATTTCTCCCCTATTGTTCCTAATAATGATTAATGATATTCCATCAGGCCCAGAAGGTGTTAATATGTCACTCTTTGCAGATGATAGTGCAGTTTACATAGGACATAGAAAAACTAAAACTTTAATTAAAAAAATCCAACAATCAATTGATGAAATAAATAACTGGTGTAATAAAAATGGGTTTAAAATATCAATAGCTAAAACTGTAGGAGTTCTATTTACTAATAAAAATCAATTACCAATAATAAACATTAAAATTGATCAAGAATTGATAAAAATGGAAAATAAAGCTAAATTTCTAGGAATGATATTTGATAAGAAATTAAGTTGGAAACCCCACATAGAATATATAATAGAAAAATGCAAAAAAAGATTGAATCTCATGAGAGCGGTTTCAGGTTATTACTGGGGAGCTTCTAAAAAATCTTTATTAGCAATATATAAAGCATTAATACGTTCAATATTAGATTATGGAGATGTGGCCTATTCTTCGGCTAGTCAATCGCTGTTAAATAAATTATGTACAATTCAAACTGAAGCCCTAAGATTATGTTGTGGAGCCCCAAAGAACACAGCAGCTTTAACACTACAAAACGAATGTGGGGAATTCCCCCTCCATATGAGAAGACTGTATAATTCCAATAAAATGGGAATTAAAATATTAGGAAATAAAGATCATCCATGTCAAATGAATTTCCAACCACATTGGACAGATGTCAGTAAAACACCACAAAACAAGAATCATTCTATACACTACAGAACAAATGAATTCATATCATCTCTTGATATATCTTTTATTGGACCCTGTTTTCCCCAAATTCCCCCTTGGACTAATAACAAAATAGATATAGATATCAGTCTCAAAAAGCAGATTAGCAAAAAAGAGATAACCCTGAACTTCTGAAATTAGTTGCACTTCAAATGATATCAGGATATAAACTAGAAACACTTATTTACATTTGATGGGTCAAAGGCAGACGAAGTTGTTACTGCAGCTTTTACAATTCCAAGTATAGATTTAGATAGAAAGTTTAGATTATGTAATGGATCCAGCATCTATGCAGCAGAGTTAACTGCAATAAAAGAAGCAGTAACATGGATACTCAAACACTGAGAATAATAAGAACTGCCAATATGTAATATTATCCGACTCACTAAGTGTACTTACTTCTATTAAGAAAAATAAATCTGATTCACGACCCAATTTATTTAACGATCTGATGATGCAATTGAATAGATTGGAACCTAATCAAATAAAAATGGCATGGATTCCGTAAGCCATGTAGACATAAGTGGTAATGAAAGAGCAGATAAATTAGCAAAGGAAGCACTCAATTTAGATAATATTAATTCCACAAAATACTTAGAATCACAAGAGATGAATACTTTTATTAAAGACTATATAATAAATAAATGGCAAATAGAATATGACATTGATAATAAAGGGAAATTCTATAAAACCATATGCCCATACTTGTTTCTACAAATATAAAATTTTCTGATCCATGTAGACTATCTTCGCTGTCAGCTCATCCCTCTCTCTGTCTACCGCAATACTCTGTATCTCTCTCCCTCTATTCCTCTCTCTCCCTCCCACCACCACCATCATCATCATCATCATCATCATCATCATCATCATCATCATCATCATCATCATCATCATCATCATCACTGTCATCATCATAATAACCATGTCATATATATGTAAATGCTCAGAATCAATCATTATCATCACGATGAGCATCTAATCAAATCAATTCAAATCAATTCTAAACCTAATCATTTACAGCGCCATCTACCTTTATCGTCTGAATTCGGTGATGACCAGGTTTTCCCTCCGGCGGCGGGGGTGCCCTCCCCAGTCGCAACAGACGGGTCGGGCACCGTCTTTAAAGTCGGTGATGGAGTCGATAGACCAGAGAACTGGCTTCCCGCGCCTGCGAAAAACAACAACATAACATTTAAATGAACACGGTAACCGGTTAGTTAGTGCACTCGTTTTAGAAATTTACACACCTTTAATTGAAGAGGTAATATGCATATATATTATATATTTGACAGGATTGTTGATTGTCTAAAACATTTTCTTTAAACACCTTTAAACAATATCACCGACGACATATAAATATATGGGGACTCGGCATATTTTATATTGATTCTTTTGCTTAAATAATTCTCATCGTAATGTATATACATTGTGAATTGTCATCAACGGCCTTTGATGTCATAAGACAACGTTATAACCTTGGAGTAATAATATTCTTTTATTTCAGCTTCGCCGCTGGTCATATATGATCATTATTCTCTTGGCTATATATTATGCCAAATAAAAACAGTGAGAACTGTTTAAAATAATTGGACACCTCTTTTAAACGTAATATTCGCCCTATAAGATGAAGAGTTCTCTGACCGCAACAATTTAAAGGTAAAGAAAATTGTGTGGATCACGCAATGAGGGAAGATTGACTCATAAGAACTCTTCTTTCCTGAGAAGATGTCCTCCGCCACTATACTCGTACTCTGCTAGAGCCAGTCCCAAGCCAGGAGAAAGGATGAGGGCGACGGCAATCATGAGTTTAGTTATGACAGTGTCGTTAAACAGTAACTAACCAACTGGAGGGGGAAAAGACAAGAGGAAACCCAAGTATGATTCATTCATTTACTCGTGCATTCAACAAATTTATATAGCGCCCATTCAAGAGTCCTACTCGGAGGCGCTCCCAGCATGCGCTATTCTAAATGGTGTTAGAGTCAATATATATATGACTGGACAGTCTGCAGTAGAAACCAAACACAGCTCGAATAACAGATAACTAGAAGAGTCTCCACTGGCAAGGTCCCGCAACCACGGAGAGCCCATGCAGTCAACGGATTCTCATCCAGAGCTGATGGTTGGCACGTTATCCGAAATTCCTGGATTGCATATAATGAACGAGGGCTATTATACGACAAGCTAAATGAGATAACTGGGAGGCGTGAAGACTGGAGACATTGGAAGTACGAAGAAGACTAGAAAAAGCAGTTGAAGAACTGCGCTTATAAATTATAATAGTGTATATATAGTTTCAGTTTAACGACACTGGGTGATAACAAAGATCATTAGCGTCTCCCTCCTCCTTGATCCAGACTTGGGACTGACACTGCCATGGAGTACGAGCAGCGGGCGAAGTTTGCAATCCTATTTCAATTCAAATAATGCCGTTATTTTTTTAAATTTGTTTAAACAGGTAGCCAATAGATTTCTAATTTTAGTTAATTATTACTATTTCAATTACTATTCAATTCACCCTATAATTATTACCAACATGATCACATTCAGTATACCTACACTACCTTCTGAACTACGTGCTGAACGCGGTCCCTGTATATATAACGTCGTATGCACACGTTTTAAAGGTGTCTAAGGGGTGCATTAAATTACATAGTGTTAACAGCATCTGCCATTAATAAAAGCTTGTTAAAAATTAGCTTGAAAAGGTCTTCAAGGTTGGTTAGTTGCTGTTTAACGAAACTGTGTGATAACATAGATCATTAGCGTCTCCCTCCTCCTTTCTCCAGGCTTGAGACTGGCACTAACACAAGTACAGAAGTGGCGGATTCTAAGCAGCTGGACGATATATATGCTATTTATAACTATAGCTGCGGAAAGATTATATATTATATTATATAATATATAATTATATATAATATAATATAATATATATATCATATATATATATATATATATATATATTATGTAATATATAGATGTCATATATATGACATGTTAGCCAATTGGTTAGAACGTTCCATTATACACCTTTAAAACAATTTTACCAATGGTATATAAGCATAGAGATCCTGAGTGGCCGAGTGGGTTGGTATAGCCCGCTCGTCACGCCGGCGGACCAGGTTCGCTTCCCGGTCGGTCGGTTTATCAGAGATTAATTTCTCGGATCTTTACTGCGGGTGGCTCGGTCGCATTATAAACGTGGAGTACATTCAGTACAATACAAAACACAACACAATATACTGGGGCGCGGTGGTTTGGGGGTATGTTCGGTGCCTTGCAGCTGGAGGGTTGCGGGTTCGAATCCACCTCAAAGCCGCCGCGTAGGGGACCCTGGGCAAGTCCTTCACTCGCAATTGCTCATGCGCTTCGGCGTGAAACTCCGATTCAGCGTACGCGCAGTAGTCGGGAGCGCCTCTGAATAGGAATCTGGTAGGGGCGCTATAACAAGTGTTCAAATTCAATACAATACAATACAATACAATACAATATAAGCATGGGGACTCGGGCTTTTTGCTATCTGTCATCGTCTATTCGTTTTCTTTGTATGGTATACATGCATGCTTTGTGAATGGTAATAATAACAAATCTTTTATCTCAGAGGATCCTATATATATGACGTGATTCAATTTCTGCTGCAATAGTGCAATTCCAACAGTGAAAGCAATAATTAAACACCTCTTTCAAGCGTATACTATTCTCCTTATAAGATGAAGATATCCTAAATATGCCTAATCTTTCCTGCCTCGAGCCATTTCAGCTTTTTAAAAGCGTAATATTCGCCCTATAAACGGTATTGATCCCTGATTGGAACAATTTAAAGCCAAGAACAAGGGCGTGGACCACACGAGGGGATATTCCCCCGTAAGAAATATATGTATAATCGAGGGAAGAGTATAGGCTCTTGAAGAGGCGCTATATAAATTTCCGCAATGAATGAATGAATTTCTACCGCCACTATACTCGTACTCTGGTAGTGCCAGTCCCAAGCCTGGAGAAAGGATGAGGGCGACGCCATCACCTTTGTTTCGAAACAGTGTCGTTAAACAGCAACTAACTTATGAAGGGGAAAAGACAAGAGGAAGATCAAGAATTATGTTACTGGACTGGATGATGAAGGAGTGCTATATACAGCAAGCTAAAATGAGAGGGCGTGAAGATGGCGGCATTGGAAGTACGAAGAAGAAGAAATGAAAGAGGTTGTTTTATGCCATTTGGCATATACGAACGGCAAGAAATGTTCACAATAATTAAACACCTCTTTCAAGTGACAACTTCGCCTATATAAGAATTAAACAGAAAAGCGAATGTATATTACGCTCGGTTTCCATCATAGTTGTTAATAAAATATAGCCCGTAAAAACAAAGTTTTTTACTATATCCATCTAGTATCCTATAATGCGTCTTACGAAGCAGTTACCTCTACAAATATATAGTCCGCGTTCATTTTACGACATAGCGTGTAGCGTGCGTTTAATCAGGCACCGCGCCCGTTTTGTTGCGGCCAATGACAACGCTGCGTTTCGGAAAAGGGGATTCCCCGATTCGAAAAAGTTGAGTCCCCGATTCTATAAGCTAGCCTTTTTGGGGAGCTGAAATTTTTATAGAATGAAATGTCTGCGAGGGCGAGTCTATATGCCAAGTTTCAGGACGATTGAATGATTGTAAGTGATCGAATGAGTCGTCGCAAGATTTGACTTTCTATAGCCTGTGGCTCAAACATATATATAGTTACATAGTTACATTCAAGATTTCCGTAAGTTAAACTAGATGGATAAAAACGGTAAAATCAAAATCAAAACGGGAAAAAACGTCGTTTTATTGAAAAAATAAAAACGGAAAAAAACCAGAAAAAAACGGGGAAAAAAATAATTTGACTTTTCTACATATTTTAATGCATTTTAAAATTAAAATCCTTGTTTACACAATTTTATTTTAGTCAGCAAATAACATAACTTTACTAGTAAACACCACGTAACAGTAATCTACAACAATTATTTTCTTTTTCATAAGTTTGGCTTAAAAAGAAATTGAGAAATTAAAAATATTGAAACCTTTCAAATTTAAATTGTATACATAAGTCCACATAAATCCTTGCTGACATAAGCAATTAAAAACCAAACTTTGTAAGTATAGAGTGTACTTAATTAAAAATTGCAGGTCTACTTACAATTCTGAATATATAAGAGAACTTGATATGGAGTAATATCCATCAGTCAATCAGAGATTACTGAGTACAAAGACAACATTTCGCATTTTGGATAACTTAGAAATTCAAATAAGTTTTATAAATTTTATTTTCTGTAGCCTACTGTGCTGTTTATTTCTCAACTGATGACACTAAATAGTGACGTAAATTAGATGAATCCTTAAAAGGACGGAGACAACGTAAGGGATATCAGACAAAAATTAAATTAAAAAAATAGTAACAGACAGTTAATAAATAAATAAAGTTACATGCAAAAATAAAAAACGAAAAAAACGAGACCAGAAATAAAAACGAAAAAACGACGTTTTGGGAAAAAATAAAAACGAAAAAACGTTTTTACAACTATGGTTTCCATGTGTATATATTGGATATTCGCCCTATTATAATTTATTGTATCCAATATTTAACGACATCCTATAGCTACAAACTTAGTACAAAGGCCGTTGACGTCTTTAAAGTGTTTGATGTATTTCAGTTCATTTTCTTGTAATGTTCTCATAAGTTTTCTTTCTCTTTTATCATCTTTGATTCCGTTTCTGATATATAGGATGTTGACGTATTTAAAGTTTCTGACGGATTAAGTTCATTTTCGTATAATGTCTATCATCAGTTTTCTTTCTTTTTTTCTTAGCTTGGATTTCGTTTCTGGCAGGCTTTCCACTCACTTTTTTGTGGCCAAACAGGCTCTTTTAATAACTGTTTTCTCTTCAATCTTATTAACAATATTTTATAGAATATTACATTCATCTATCTAAATTACTATCAAACTATCGATATTACATTTACAGGCGATGTTCAGTATTCAGTATCCATCAATCATAGTACATACAGATATTTGTTATCATACAGTGTCGTTAAACAGCAACTAACGAGCCAACATTGAAGACCCTTTAAACCTTATTAACAAGCTTAGGTCAGGTGAACATATTTTGAAGGTGTCCAAGGGGCGCATTAAATTACATAATTATTATTATTAGCAGCACCTTCCTTTATCTAAGCTTGTTAATAAGGTTTAAAGGGTCTTCAATGTTGGCTCGTTAGTTGCTGTTTAACGACACTGTATGATAACAAATGGCAGATAAGTGGCGTATTCTAAGCAGCTGGACAATATATACTCACCAGTAGATGGCGCAATCAGTTGATAAGTCTGTCTGCATGTCGTCCCTGTTGTGCTGCCTCCTAGCGGCGTCGTTCCTAACGACGGCGTATACGGGTAATACGCATATGGATTTGCATAAGCTGACTGACCGTAACCAGCGTAACCGCTGTAATCCTGTAAAAACGTGTAAACATTTACGTAATTGTACATGCAGAGGAAAATCGTAAATATGCACAGAATACGAGAAATGCCTGTGGAATTTATCTTATAATATAAGGCGAAGTCTGTTTACGTTTTCCTTCCGTTTGTTTGTTTGTTTGTATGTTTGTTTGTCCGTTGTCTAAAGGCTCCGAAACGGAACGCTTTAGCGATGTACAAAATTTTACAAAACATTATTACGCCACGTCATGATCAACGCGACTATTTTCAGCTCGCAATTTTATTTAAACGCCGATATAGGGACATTTTAAATGATTTCCAACTGTTTCGACGAGGCTATTTTAATTATACAGGCCATAGTATGGCCATTTGTTCACGTCACGCATGCTAATTATGTAATCTTACGTCACGCGGCCTTAATTTTCAAATCAGGCGCTTTCATTAAAAGACGCGGGTCGCTCCGAAAAATTACAATCGCAATAACGGCCGATCTTCGTCTATTATAAATATTTAGCCCGGGGAACAAATAATAGCCTACGTCTATAATAGAAAATAGGTCATAGAAAAACGACCGAGCTTAGTCTATTATAATTATTTAGCCCGGGGAACAAATAATAAGCCTATAATTATAAGGTAGAGATAACCCGTGCAGTACACGGGCAAAGCAACTACTATCACCTCTAAAATATCGTTTCCGTTCAGATATAGGCCTATGGACATGTTCTTACATATTTGAAGCCCATCATCAAACATAGTAATTAAGTAAGTAAGTAGCCTTTATTTGCAGCCGTTACATATTACGTCTGGGAAAAACCCGGGCCAGTAAATGTATAAACCTTGTAAGCATTTACGTACATTTTCAGTGTGTAAACATTTACATATATATAAAACTTGTAAACATTTACAAGTGTGTAACGCTTGAGAAACACTTCCATTGTCTGTCTGTCTTTCTCTATCTCTGTCTGTTTGTCTGTCTGTCTTTCTTTCATTCAGCCTGCCTGCATGGCTGTCTGTCTGTCTGCCTGCCTTCCTATTTGTTCGTCTGTCTGTCTCTGTCTATCTGCTTTTCTGTCTCTCTCTGTCTCTCTCTGTCTCTGTCTCTCTCTGTCTCTCTCTCTGTCTCTGTCTCTGTCTCTGTCTCTCTCTCTCTCTCTCTCTCTCTCTCTCTCTCTCTCTCTGTCTGTCTCTGTCTGCTGTGTCTGTCTGCCTGTCTGTCTGTCTCTCTCTGCCTATCCCTCTATCCCTCCGTCCGTCCGTCCGTCCGTCCGTCCGTCCGTCTGTCTGTCTCTCTCCATCCGTCCCTTCCTCTCATTCGTTCTCTCTCCCGTCCATCAAACTCTGGTCCGTGTTTGCCAACCATTATATCAAGCGGTTCAAAGCAGTCTGTTTAAACAACATCGGTTGTCCATTGTGTACCCATTAAACCGTTCAACCAGCCCCATTCCCTCTCTTCCTCTGCCTCTCTTTCGCCCCACCCTCTCTCCCGCCCCAGCCCACCCACAACGCGCCCGCCACAAATCCTCCTCTGGCGCTAAATATTTGCACCGCCACAAAAGACAGCAGACGACGACGATGACGATGACGCGCGAAAAAGCAGACGAACAGATTCAGCCGTGGACTGCTTTCCAAAAAGCAAAGGAACGCAAAATGAATTAAAAAATATTAAATAATAATAATAATAATAATAATAATAATAATAATAATAATAATAATAATAATAATAATAATAATAATAAGACGATTTGTATAGCGCCGTAGCTCAGCCGAGGCCGAAGGAAAGGGCGCTGTACATGAGTTCAATAAGTTAATCTTTATCATCGCACAGCATCTGCTTGCTAGTTTGGGAAAAGTCCCTTTTCCTGAAATTTCCTCTTGTTCCTCTTTCTAAGTCTCCACCATTCTCACTTCCTTTTGGGAAAATCCACTCTTGAACCCTTTCTCCATGTCGCCTTACAACTTTTTCCCCTGGGAGATTCGAACCCCAGACGTGACAAACCGGCATCATGAAAAGACTATCGTCTGACCAAGGTAAGCAAGTAAGTGAGTGAGTGAGTTAGTGAGTGATAGTGAGTGAGTGAGTGAGTGAGTGATTGATTGATTGAGTGAGTGATTGAGTGAGTGAGTGAGTGAGTGAGTGAGTCAGTGAGTGAGTCAGTGAGTGAGTGAGTGAGTGAGTGATTGATTGATTGAGTGAGTGATTGAGTGAGTGAGTGAGTCAGTGAGTGAGTCAGTGAGTGAGTGAGTGAGTGAGTGATTGATTGATTGAGTGAGTGATTGAGTGAGTGAGTGAGTCAGTGAGTGAGTCAGTGAGTGAGTCAGTGAGTCAGTGAGTCAGTGAGTCAGTGATTGAGTGATTGAGTGATTGACTGATTGAGTGAGTGAGTGAGTAAGTAAGTATGGTCTTTAATACATCATTGCAAACGCACAATGGGACAACAGTTACATTATGAAAATGATAAAACATCGAAGTAATAATATTAATAATAATAATGTGTAAATAGTTAAATGCTAGTGAAACAAGATTAATAACTGTACAATACCCAATTGATATTGTACTGATGAATGACTGCGATGATGTATATTCGGTGTATGTAAAAATAAGCCTTTTGGTTGTTCACGTGTATATCGGGTTTGCGTCCACATGCCACTGCCTAGACGTCCGTGTATCTTTGACATGCATCGTTCCTTCAACACATTTCTGACAGCCTCTCAACGGGCGCCATATAAATGCTCCATCACAGTTTCATGGACGTGTCATAATGATTGAGCTGTAATATGCCAAACAC
The DNA here is from genome assembly GCA_020284085.1 of Aporrectodea caliginosa. Classification (NCBI taxonomy): domain Eukaryota; kingdom Metazoa; phylum Annelida; class Clitellata; order Crassiclitellata; family Lumbricidae; genus Aporrectodea; species Aporrectodea caliginosa. Next base: position 466,997 of record JACEVL010000014.1, read on the forward strand.
TAATCTTTGTCGGCGGCAACGGCCTATGTTGTCATAAGCTGCCGTTAAACTGAGGATCCAATCCAATCCATGGACGTGTCTCTGTTAAACCCGTCGCCCGCACTCACTCGCTCGCCTCCCCACTGCAACCCAGCGCCTCCAGTTCGGAACCTGAACTATCAAGTTATGTAAGATGAAACCCAGTTGCCTTAAGCTGGGCATTGATGTGTGCACTTCTGAACGTTGGAAGGAGGGCAATATCAAATACACTTCTATTGTATTGTATTTTTTTATTGCATTGTATCTTATTTTATTATATTCTTTTCAATTGTATTTGATTGTATTGTTATCTATTGTATTTTATTTTATTTTATCGTATTGTGTTGTTTTGTATTTTATTTTATTGCATTTTAATTTACTGTATTGTATTTTATTTCATTACATTTTATTGTATTGTATTTTATTGTATTGTATAGAACTATCCGTTCGCTGTTTCGATTCGTCATCAGAAGGTCAGTTGTGGTGGCGCTATAAATTTGCGATTACAATTAGAAGCATTGTATTCATCATAATCAATCGCTGTCATCGTGATCACAGTAACCATCATCATCACTACGTCGTAATAATCATCACCGCCACCGCTACCACAACCAATATCACAACCACCACCACCAGCACAACCACCTCCACACTACCATAACCAATACCACTACCACCAGCGCTACCACCACCTGCACTACCTATATCACCACCACCACAATCTCCATCACTACCAGTACCACAAGTCCACAACCACATCTCCCACCACCAGCACCACCACCACCACCACCTAAAACCACTGCCACCTATACCACTACCGCCTCCGCTATCACCACTATCTCCAGCATATAATCGTCGTAATCATAATATCATCAGCCGTCTTCAGCAACATCATATCATCAGCATCACCGTCGTCATCAGACCACACTCACACAACAAACCACGAACACGAGTCGAGCACACTCAGGGCGCTCCGAGCGTGCCCCGACACCGTCGTCGAACGCACCCATCAGCAACAAAACCCTCTGCACCAGCAACAGCAGCACACAGTGGCTCCACCTACCTGTTGCGATGAGATGAACCCGGTGGCCGACGCAGACCCAGCCGAGGGTGGGAACCCCGGGGGAACGGAGAAGGCAGCGGCGGCGGCGGCTGCGGCGTACTGTGACCCTGGGGCGAGGGTAGACCCGAAGCCCCCTCCTCCGGTCCCACCCCCTCCTGGTCCGGCTGACCCGTAGCTACTGCCACTACTCAGGTAGTCGGTCGGAGGGGCTGCGGCACACGTCTCCAGTTTTGTTTTGTCTACAGACAACAGAAATTATGCACTATCAACCGAAGATGTATACTCGGCTCCGCTCGGCTCCGCTCGGCTCCTTTCGGGCCAGAGGCGAAAATTTATACATAACTTGGGGGGGGACAGAGTAGCTACGAGGGCCGGATTTGGGGGGGGGCAGAAGGGCTTAAGTCAAAACTTTGGGAGGAACAGTCCCCTCTGCCCCCCATGATTTACGCCACTGCTCTCGGCCCGGTACGGAGCTGTCACTGTTTTCGACGATTATTCCATTATTAGAACGATCCGAAACATGGACCTCAAGTTAAATTCTTCCTCATCATCGTCGTCGTCATCATCATCATCATCATCATCATCATCATCATCATCATCATCATCATCATCATCATCATCATCATCATCATCATCATCATCATCATCATCATCATCATCATCATCATCATCATCATCATCATCATCATCATCATCATCATCATCATCATCATCATCATCATCATCATCATCATCATCATCATCATCATCATCATCATCATCATCATCATCATCATCATCATCATCATCATCATCATCATCATCATCATCATCATCATCATCATCATCATCATCATCATCATCATCATCATCATCATCATCATCATCATCATCATCATCATCATCATCATCATCATCATCATCATCATCTATAACATTGAAAGCGTTGTCCATTGTTTCCTACCTTCAGTACAGATGGCGCTGTAGGACGAAGCAGCCGACGAATAGAGTCTCTGTGATTGGCCACAGAAACCGGAAGTCGACTGCAATCCGAATGACGCCCCGCCTTGACACCCGAGCACCTGATACGCCTGCATCGTGACGCTTCGTGACTTGGCGTCACCGAGAGTCGTCGTGACGCTTTGTGACTTCGAGTCACTGAGAATTGTCGCAACACTGTAAAAGTCAGAGTCAGCGTGACGCTTCGTGACACCCGGTGACTTGATGTCACCAAGAGTCGTGACGTTTTGTGACTTTGTGTCACCGTGACACGTCGTGGCACTGCACGTGACAGGTGACTGTGGTCCTATGTGAGTGACACGTGTCGTGGGTTCTAAAGACGACTGATGAACGCTAGGTGTCGCTTCTTCTGGTTCTTTAATGGACGCTGGTTCCCTGCAACATTCGTTTATAATTTTCAATCGCTAGAATAATTCAATTCACTTTAATAATAATAAAAATTAAAATAATAATAATAATAATAATAATAATAATAATAATAATAATAATAATAATAATAATAATAATAATACACGTGAGAGAGCTGGAGGCGAGTTGGCGAGAAGACTCGGGGTTGGACATAACAGAGACGTTCCCAGGTCACCTCCAATCCAAGTGGGACAAACCACTTCTTCAACGGTCTTCTTCAGAGCTGTTCACCACACTAACAGAAAAATTCGACCAAGCCAGATGGAGGGCTGTCACTACCGAACATGCTGGTGACTGGCTTTACACACTACCGATCACGTCCTGTGGCCTGAGACTGAGCGACGAGGCGGTCAGGGTGGCGGTTGGACTGCGGTTGGGAGCTAACATATGCGAGCCTCACACGTGCGCTTGCGGTGCAGCAGTCACCGCTAGGGGCGAGCATGGTTTGTCCTGCTCTCTGGGCTTTGGCCGAGTGGCACGCCACGGGGCCATCAACGACCTGGTGTACCGTGCTTTATCGAAAGCTGGGTTCCCAACAATCAAAGAACCGCAGGGGTTGTTCCGATCCGACGGAAAAAGACCGGATGGGATCACCCTCATCCCTTGGAAAGCCGGCAGAAGCCTGGTGTGGGACGCCACGGTTATAGACACTCTGGCACCGTCGTACCTTACGGCATCAGCAGCCAGAGCGGGGGCAGCGGCGAGCCTGGCAGAGGACAGGAAGACACAGAAATATCACGCCTGTCTAGAAACACACGTGTTCATACCGCTAGCCCTGGAAACGCTGGGTCCCATCAATACCGCTGGCCTCAATTTTATTTCTGACCTGGGTCGCCACCTCACGTTATAACTACGGGTGAACCGAGAGAGACCAGCTACATTTTTCAGAGGATCTCGGTCACAGTACAACGCTTCAACGCCGTAGCATTTAGTGGCACTTTTATCAAACCCACGCCCGGCATGGATGAGGAGTAGCCGTTCCAGATGCATTGCTTTTATAATTTTATAAGTCCCTGGGGGAATGAAGTACCTCAGGGCAAAAAAAAAATAATAATAATAATAATAATAATAATAATAATAATAATAATAATAATAATAATAATAATAATAATAATAATGCATGGTGTATACATAGTAACAACAACAAGAAGAAAACACCTCAGTAAGCAATAAACGATAAATTAATCTGCAAAAGCTGTGTCTTTATATTGACTCTATTGACAAGATTAGACACCTTCAAAACGTCTTTGTCTGACGCAACATATACTCTTAAAACGGGAAATATGTAGATTTTTTCCAATTTTAGGTCTTGGGCAATGCATCGTGCAATAATTTATTGTAGTGTATTGTATTGTATTTGAACACTTGTTATAGCGCCCTACCAGATTGCCCATTCAGAGGCGCTCCCGACTACTGCGCGGACGCTGAATCGGAGTTTCACGCCGAAGCGCATGAGCAATTGCGATTGAAGGACTTGCCCACGGTCCCTACGCGGCAATTTATACGAAAGATGAATAATTTAAGAAGCATTTCTGCCGACATCAACGGTCTTTGTTTCACAAGATGTCGCCAAACGCAAATTTCATTCCATACCACAACAATAAAATTTCCAAATGATCACCAATTATTCACCTCCACTGTCCGTATATATACTGCCGCTATAATACAAAAGCCTGTATATACAGGAGGATAGCGTTAACGGCCCTTGCATCCAGAAATCGTTAAACTATTTGAGTCCATCCATCCAATCGACTTTATTTTATACTATAGTTGATGAGAGAATATCCTGTAATTTAATGTAAACCTATATATAAAGTCGACCTCAACGATCCTTGTATATCCGTTGGTTGTTTTTTACACACTGCATAATAAGAAGACGCCCTTACACACCTTTTAAACGCTTCTTATCAAATCTATATGTAATGGGTGTCCGCGTTTACGCTAAGTGTCATCTCCCAATCTTTCGAAACGTGTTTTTCGGAGAAGAAATATTTATTAACTATTGGCAAGCGTTGGATCCATGTTACCAATGTATTATACTGGCATGGAGCCAAGACAAAGCCGGGAAAAAGTAGGAGGGTGATGTTAACGGACCCGGGCCATGTTCTGAACCCGCTCCTCCTTCCTGTAAAGACAATCCCCTATTCCCTGCGTCCCATGCAGACTGCATGACCGAATCGTCCCACGGGCGGATAACTTAACTTGAGGAAAACGTGCTTTATGTATGTATCTTAAGAATGCTGTATAATGCTTAATTTCATGTGAACCATGTAAAGTGCGGATATATGCGGTTGAATAAATAAAGAATATACTTACTTACTTAATTAATCATAGTCGTCATGACACAAACATACACACACATACATAAACAAGTGGCATAAGATACATACATACATACATACTAGGGGTCCGCGGGTATACCCGTACCCGCGGGTTTACCCGTACCCGATCCGTACCCGCGGGTCGGGTACGGATCGGGTAGACATTTTCCGGGTCGGGTCGGGTACGGGTAGGAGCATTACGGGTACGGGTATACCCGGTTTTACCCGTACCGAACTGAAGTTTTTGGGTTAACTGTAGCCTAACAGTAAGAAGTCTTACTATAAATGGCGGTATCCTGTCCAAGTACCATATCCTTCTGTTGACCTATGTCCGTGCGCCTTACTGTGCTTAACATTCGTTTAAAGATGCTCAATTTACATTTACAAAATGGCTTGTTTCCATTAACACAATCCGATAGTAGGCGTACTATTTTAAATTATATTTCATCTCGGGTCAGAGGTCGCTGTCTCCGAGCCTGGCAGTCCAGCAGCCGTGTTTTCTGTAATCCTCATCAATTTTATTATTATTAATATTATTATTATTATTATTATTATTATTATTATTATTATTATTATTATTATTATTACTATTATTATTATTATTATTATTATTATTATTATTATTATTATTATTATTATTATTATTATTAGCATTAGCATTAGCATTAGTATTAGCATTATTATTACTCTGATCATCACCATGATCATCAGACTATTATAAATTACTACTACATGCTTCGTGAGACTATTGGACTGGTAGAGACTGGGCTTATGGGAAGGCCTATTAATTACGAAGCGGGTACAGTACGGGTACGGGTATACCCGCGGGTACGGGTCGGGTTGGGTAGTAATATTGATTACGGGTCGGGTACGGGTACGGGTAGCGGTCATGTGTTACGGGTACGGGTCGGGTAGCAAAAATGCTGTACCCGCAGACCTCTAATACATACATACATACATACATACATACATACATACATACATACATACATACATACATAACATACATACATACATACATACATACATACATACATACATACATACATACATACATACATACATACATACATACATACATACATACATACATAACAGTCATAACTACATACATACATACATACATACATACATACATACATACATACACACACACACATCACAAACACACCTCGATTACAGTTATTATTACTCGTTATAATGCGTAAACATGCCAGATCGATGAACAGCATGGGGACTCGTCCGGGATATTTCGAACGCGGCGGCGGCGGCGGTGCAAGGGGGGGCAGCGGAGACGGCAAACAACCTGTAGCATATATAGGCGAGCAAACTCCGTTACCACTTAGGAGACAAAGGCGTCTACGATGAGACAACAGACTGCGTGCCCCAGAATAAACCAAGAGAATAAATGTCGCCGCAAGATGTCGACGGAACAAACTGTCGCCAGGGCGCGCCTGATCGACAGCAGACGAACATTTTGTGACGGCGCGAAAAAAGCGGAGAGCATATATATGTATGTATACGCCATGCAGAGCGACGATGGGAGCTTTTGTTGCGCTATAGTTTTTACTGTTGAGGCGAAAGGCGCTCCGAGTATTATGGGTAAATCTAGGGAGCTATAGGGAAATGGGTACAGGAGAAATAGGAAAAGAAGGGAGAACAGGAGAATTAGAGAAAAATTAAGAGGAGCAGGAAGAGAAGGAGAATTAGGAACATTAAGATGAGAATGAAGAGGAGAATAAAGAGGAAGAGAAGGAGGAGGAGGAGGAGGAGGAGGAGGAGAATTATTAGAAATTGGAGAATGAGAGGAGGAGGAGGAGGAGGAGGAAGAGAAGGAGAATTAGGAACATTAAGATGAGAATGAAGAGGAGGATAAAGAGGAAGAGAAGGAGAATAAGGAAAATTAGAGGAAGGATGAAGAGGAAGAGGAGGAGAATTAAGAAAAATTGAGAATGAGAGGAGGAGGAGGAGGAGGAGGAGGAGGAGGAGGAGGAGAATTAAGAGAAATTGGAGAATGAGAGGAGGAGGAGGAAGAGGAGGAGGAGAAGGAGGAAGAGGATTAAGAAAAAAAGAGAGGAGGAGGGAGGAGGAGGAGGAGAATTAAGAAAAATTGGAGAATGAAAGGAGGAGGAGGGAGGAAGAGAAGGAGAATTAGGAACATTAAGATGAGAATGAAGAGGAGAATAAAGAGGAAGAGAAGGAGAATAAGGAAAATTAGAGGGAGGATGAAGAGGAAGAGGAGGAGAATTAAGAAAATTGGAGAATGAGAGGAGGAGGAGGAGGAGGAGGAGGAGGAGGAAGAGGAGGAGAATTAAGAAAATTGGAGAATGAGAGGAGGAGAAGGTGGAGGAGGAGGAAGAGGAGGAGAATTAAGAAAAATTGGAGAATGAGAGGAGGAGGAGGAGGAAGAGAGGAAGAGGAGGAAGAGGATTAAGAAAAATTGGAGAATGAGAGGAGGAGGAGGGAGGAGGAGAAGAATTAAGAAAAAGTTGGAGAATGAGAGAAGGAGGAGGAGGAAAATTTTAAGAAAAATTGGAGAATGAGAGGAGGAGGAGGAGGCGGAGGAGGAGGAGGAGAATTAAGAAAAATTGGAGAATGAGAGGAGGAGGAGGAAGAGGAGGAGAATTAAGAAAAATTGGAGAATGAGAGAGGAGGAGGAGGAGGAGGAGGAGGAAGAGGAGGAGAATTAAGAAAAATTGGAGAATGAGAGGAGGAGGAGAATTTTAAGAAAAATTGGAGAATGAGAGGAGGAGGAGGAGGAGAATTAAGAAAAATTGGGAGAATGAGAGGAGGAGGAGGAGGAGGAGGAGGAGGAGGAGGAAGAGAAGGAGAATTAGGAACATTAAGATGAGAATGAAGAGGAGAATAAAGAGGAAGAGAAGGAGAATAAGGAAAATTAGAGGGAGGATGAAGAGGAAGAGGAGGAGAATTAAGAAAAATTGGAGAATGAGAGGAGGAGGAGGGAGGAGGAGGAGGAGGAGGAGGAGGAGGAGAACTAAGAAAAAATTGGAGAATGAGAGGAGGAGAAGGTGGAGGAGGAGGAGGAGGAGAATTAAGAAAAATTGGAGAATGAGAGGAGGAGAAGGTGGAGGAGGAGGAGGAGGAGAATTAAGAAAAATTGGAGAATGCGAGGAGGAGGGAGGAGGAAGAGGATTAAGAAAAATTGGAGAATGAGAGGAGGAGGAGGAGGAGGAGAATTAGAGAAAAAAATTAAGAGGAGCAGGAAGAGAAGGAGAATTAGGAACATTAAGATGAGAATGAAGAGGGAGAATAAAGAGGAAGAGAAGGAGAATAAGGAGAAAGGAGAGGAGGATGAAGAGGAAGAGGAGGAGAATTAAGAAAAATTGGAGGATGAGAGGAGTGAGGAGGAGGAGGAGAGGAGGAGGAGGAGGAGGAGAACTAAGAAAAAAATTGGAGAATGAGAGGAGGAGAAGGTGGAGGAGGAGGAGGAGGAGGAGGAGAATTAAGAAAAATTGGAGAATGAGAGGAGGAGAAGGTGGAGGGAGGAGGAGGAGGAGGAGGCGGAGGAGAATTAAGAAAAATTGGAGAATGAGAGAGGAGGAGGAGGAGGAGGAAGAGGATTAAGAAAAATTGGAGAATGAGAGGAGGAGGAGGAGGAGGAGAATTAGAAAAAAATTAAGAGGAGCAGGAAGAGAAGGAGAATTAGGAACATTAAGATGAGAATGAAGAGGAGAATAAAGAGGAAGAGAAGGAGAATAAGGAAAATTGGAGGGAGGATGAAGAGAAAGAGGAGGAGAATTAAGAAAAATTGGAGAATGAGAGGAGGAGGAGGAGGAGGAGGAGGAGGAGGAGGAGGAAGAGGAGGAGAATTAAGAAAAAATTGGAGAATGAGAGGAGGAGAAGGTGGAGGAGGAGGAGGAGGAGGAGAATTAAGAAAAATTGGAGAATGAGAGGAGGAGGAGGAGGAAGAGGAGGAAGAGGATTAAGAAAAATTGGAGAATGAGAGGAGGAGGAGGAGGAGGAGGAGAATTAAGAAAAATTGGAGAATGAGAGGAGGAGGAGGAAAATTTTAAGAAAAATTGGAGAATGAGAGGAGGAGGAGGGAGGAGGAGGAGGAGGAGAAGGAGGAGAATTAAGAAAATTGAGAATGAGAGGAGGAGGAGGAGGAAGAGGAGGAGAATTAAGAAAAAATTGGAGAATGAGAGGAGGAGGAGGAGGAGGAGGAGGAGGAGGAGGAAGAGGAGGAGAATTAAGAAAAATTGGAGAATGAGAGGAGGAGGAGGAGAGAGAATGATAAGAAAAAATTGGAGAATGAGAGGAGGAGGAGGAGGAGGAGGAGAATTAAGAAAAATTGGAGAATGAGAGGAGGAGGAGGAGGAGAATTAAGACAAAGGAGGAGAATGGGAGGAGGAGGAGGAGGACGAGGAGGAGGAGGAGGAGGAGGAGGAGGAGGAAAATTAGGAAAATTGAGGGGAGAAGGAATTAAGAGGGGTTGAGGAGGAATTAATTCGGGAATTTATATAGGAATGAGAATGAAAGTGACGACTTCACTTATAGCGACGATCTATTGGTGCCTTGGGCATTTAAACGGCGTATGGAAATCACAATAAACTGTAGATTACCCTGGTTACATCGTGTCACTTCTGCATATTACACTACACGGTTACTTTTCGCTTAGATAACAGATTGTGGATTTACGACAAAGAAACTGCGCTGCACACACACACACACCCACCCAGAGAGAGAGAGAGAGAGAGAGAGAGAGAGAGAGAGAGAGAGAGAGAGGGGAGAGAGAGAGAGAGAGAGAGAGAGAGAGAGAGAGAGAGAGAGAGAGAGAGAGAGAGCCAACGAGATATATATCGCTGTATATATATATATTATATATATATATATATATATATATATATATATATATATATATATATATATATATATATATATATGGCGGCAGCTTCTAACACACCTCTTTTAAGTTATGCATTTACCTTATATATACATAAATAAATATAAATAAATAGAGCTTAATTGTAATTCATGAATCTATAGTATGCCGCATTAGATTTAGAACAGAGATAGATGGTCAAGATAAGGTCAATGCATCACCTTTTTGTGGGAGGGTGCAAGTCCAGTCTTTCAGCGGATGCTGGTTTCTCCTTCTGTTCACTAACTCCACCTATAGTAACAGACGCAGAACCACCAAGAGATATATATATCCACAAAAAGAGCAGTCACTTAGACACCTTTTTTTAAGCTTTCAAAAGGCAATATAACTAAATAGTTCCGAAGCCTGTAATAAGCACCCCCTCGGAGCGCCGTTCGAGCAACTGCCTCAGAAGTTCACTCGACGGCGTGGATGTCCGATGCGTACGGGGCGAGGGATCTTCAGCCGATCCTGACATCTGGCCAGCCAGGGAAGATGAGCTTCAGCCCGGTCTGACTCCTGGCCAAGCGGAGACGAGGATCGGTGACCTCCGCCACTGGACGTTCGTGCATTGCACCTCCGTGCTTTGTGCCAGTCTCAGTGCCAGTCCCAAACCTGGAAGAAGGAGGAGGGCGACGCTAATGGTCTTTGTTACCACACAGCTATAGTCGTTAAAAAGTCCATACCTACCTATACCTGTAATAAGCCCAAAATTAATCTTTGTCGGCGACAACGGCATATAAATAGTTGTGTGTGTGTGTGTGTGTGTGTGTGTGTGTGTGTGTGTGTGTGTGTGTGTGTGTGTGTGTGTGT
>JACEVL010000014.1:482500-550000 GCA_020284085.1 Aporrectodea caliginosa
TATTCCACGCGATAAACGAAAACCACTTCTGGGTAAAAAAATACAGACCTTGACAGGACCAAAGCAAGTCTCTCACACACCTCTTTTAAGCAATGCTTTCATCTTATGACTGCACAAGTAGAGCCCAGTCCGTTTAATAAAGGTAAATCCAGTTCCTTACATACCTCTTTTAAGTTTTAGATTCGCCCTATAAGTACCCATAAAAATTAGGCTGTTCAGTGAGTAAAGACTGCTCGTGAGCTGTATAGTGTATAATACTAATTGTGGCATAGAAACGGTGCCATAATAATAAAGGTAAAATTTTGTAAATGGATATTTCAGGTTTTTTCATGTGAATGGTTTTGTATCTTACTCAAATCTGTAAATATTTGATTGGTCTTTTACTAGTACATTGTTAATTTGCAATTATATACTGTGTTGCAATGTAAAAGAGTACTTTTAACAATTATAATACATGTATGCTTTGTTGGTTAATGGAATTTTTATTATGTATGTTAGATACATGAACAGTTTAAAAGAATAGGCCTACTTTAAACAATTATAATATACATGTATACTTCTTTGGTTAATGAACATTTTTATTATAGAGTTTTTCTAAGATACATGAACAGTTTAAAAGAATACCTTAATCAATTATAATACATGTATGCTTTGTTAGTTAATGAAATTTGTCAGTACATAATAATTATAGATAGTATGAGATGAACTACTTTATGTTGCAAAAATATTGAATATTAGTGAAATTGTAAAGCTCCGTCTGACACCTTTAATGGTGTCGTTCGGATGCTATAAGTTTCTGGTTATGATTGTATTGTATATTTTCTGCATTGTCGTCAACGGCCTTTGATGCATGTCATAAGACGACGTTAAACTGTGGTTATAATAAAGTCCGTTTAATTAGAGAGAATAGCTGGAATTGTTGCCAAAATGTCATTAAACTGATGGATTCAGTAACTTAACTCCGCCATGCAGTGCCCGAACTCTGGTAGTGCCAGTCCAAACCATGAAGAAACGAGGAGGGCAACGACAACTGCAGTCATACGTTTTTTATATGCTGTCATTCAACACTACTGCTCCAGCCTTTATACGCATGCACATTTTCAGTATATATATATAGTAGTAGTTTCAGTTTATCGACACTGTGATAAAAAAAAGATCATTAGCGTCGCCCTCCTTCTTCATCGAGGTTTTTGGACTGGCACTGCCTGGCACTAAGGCACGGACGTGCAATGTTCACCTACTTTCAGTTCTGAATTCACCATGCTTATAAGTAAAATAAGAGCAGTCCCTTACATACCTCTTTTCAGTCTTACATTAATTCTATAAGTCAAAGAGCGCGAGATGCACAATCTATTGTACTGTGATATATGTTGCGATGCTGAAGTGCTGTTGTGTCAAAGGAACGGTCAGAACTGCATGCATGTTCAAAATCATTTCTTTCGACGCCAACGAAATTTGTTGACGTATAGGGGGCCTACACATGTGATGTCGTTAAACTTGGAAACTACGACTTCAGACCTTACATACCTCTTTTGCGGTGTAGAGTCACCTATAAGTGACAGAAGCCGAAGAGATAAGAAAGATAAAAAGAGCTGTAATATGCCAAAACTAATCTTTGTCGGCGGCAACGGCCTATGTTGTCATAAGCTGCCGTTAAACTGTGGACACACACACGTAGCCTAAGCAAGAGTAGAGATCCTGAGTGGCCGAGTGGGTTGGTAGCCCGCTCTCCACGCCGGCGGCCCGGGTTCGATTCCCGGTCGGTCGGTTTATCAGAGATTAATTTCTCGGATCTTTACTGCGGGTGGCTCGGTCGCAATATAAACGTGGAGTACGAGGTTGCTTTCTGCCTCCGACACTAATCATCTTCGATATGAAAAAGTGTCGTTAAGCCGAAGTACAACAACAAGTAAGCTGTAATAATGCAAAAAAATTGTATAAGCTGCATTAAACTGTGGATCCAATCCCAAGTGAGCTGTTAACTCCGCCACTGTTAACTCCGTTTACACTGTTTAACTTCGCCATTGTTCGTTTTCTGACAGTGCCAGTCCTAAGACTTGATAAAGGAGGAGGGCGACGCTAATGCATGGTCTTTGTTACCACACAGTGGTCGTTAAACAGTATGCACTAGACGTCGGTGCCATATATTCGTTAAAAATTACAATAATTTAAAAATTCTTTCCCAGCTTTCGCCCATTCCCCTCCTCTCAGAGTTAACCCTCAACAACTTCAAAAATTTTTCGGGGCTCAGACGCTTTCTTGTCGGCTTCCTCTTCTTATCAGGATTATTTCACGGTGGCAGATATAGATGAGCTCAACGACTTGTTTCGCCATTTCAGCCCCAGACACTAATCGCCCCAACCAACGAACGTAACCCTATCCACCTAATCAGCCGCAGAAGATGAAAGCTGACGGGTAACTTCTTGGCAACAGGTAAGGTACCATCCGTAGCCCCCGCTATTTCAACGGGTCATGTTTATGGAGGGTTTAACGCGTTTATAATCTAATCTACCTCCAGCGCTGTCATCTGTACAAGTCGTTTAACGCATAAGGTATCAACGCCAGGAACATCAATATTGAATGCATCCGACAATTTGATAACCTTATCTTATACGCACTGGTGGCAATAGTCTAGTGGTTAGAGCGATCAACCGTCAACCGAGAGGTAGGGGTTCAAACCTCACTGCATGCAGTGGAGCATGAAATATGTTTTGGTTAGAGCGGTCGCATTGTAACGCGGAGAGTACGGGTTCGATCCTCCTTCCTGAGACAGTTAATTTAGACACCTGTAAAACAGTGTACAATGATACTATAAGAAAGGGACACGCTAGGCGTTTAATATGATAGAACATTTTACTCAGTTGTTGCATGGTAACGCGGAGATTTCGGGCTCGATTCTAATCATCTGAGACGGTGAATTTAGACACCTTTAAATAGGAGTCAAATGATGCTATAAAACGATGGGATACGATAGGCAATTAATTAACTGGTGGATTTGGTGAGCGGTTGCCTTGTGGAGTACGGGTTCGATACTCCTCGCCCGAGACGGTTAATCTAGACACCTTTAAAACGTCTTCCACCGATGCTATAATAGGATGGAACACGATAGGCGATTAATAAGATCAAAGATGCGGTGAGCGTTCGCCTTGTAATGCGGAGAGTACGGGTTCGATCCTCGTCGCTTGAGACGGTTTATTTAAACACCTCTAAAACGATGTCAACCGATGCTATATAAGGAAGGGACACGATAAACTCCGCCACTGTTTGTTTTCTGACAGTGCCAGTCCCAAGCCTGGATAAAGGAGGAGGCGACGCTAATGGTCTTTGTTCACACATGGTCGTTAAACAGTAAACAAGAAGAAGAAAACGGTTAATAACATTGCTAGGGTGCTCGCTTTGTAACATGGAGAGTACGGGTTCGATCCTCCTCCCCTGAGATGGTTACTGTGTAGAGAGTAGAGACCTTCACAAGTCCTTCACTCACAGTTGCTCAGCGCCATCGATTGATGCTTCGTCATTAGATAGTGGCGCTTAATTAATGCGTATACTATAGATGTGCTATATCAGTCGCTGCTACGCCATTGAGATGTTTCGAAGTCTCCATTATACTTGCGTCCCATAACGAACTTAGAGTGACTGTCCGTAGGAAAATCAATGGTATACGAAGACTGGACACCAGCCCTCATATGCCGAGACTAAGCAAATGAAGCCGCTCGCGAGAGTCGCCCCCACTGGAGGGTTTAGGGTAATATATGGTAACACTATCGCCATGTATGAGCAGAAGATCAGCACTGACGCGGAATTGTTTCCCGCTACCCTCCCAAAGGTCGATTCAGCCTTTCATTCGCTAGGTGGCGCTGATAAAATGAGCAGCAGGACGTTATGGGCGCCTTGCGTGGCTGCCAAACAGTTAAATTCAACTCCTTCAATAACTTGCGATCATCCGCTCAAACTATGACTTGTAAACTGCAGTATGTCAGTTTGAAATAATAAACAAAGATTATTATTATTAATACTTTTAAGTTACCCATGGAAGACTACCATGGTTAGCTATCTGAAAGGTGTGTATCATAGTCAAATAGTTAGCGCGCCTTAGACTGTTGACCGAGAGAATTCTGCTCCACCTGCTCCCCCTCGCCAACTCAGCTGTAATAAGTTCTCTGACCGTACACTGTCGATAGGAAGATGAGACGGCGAGGAAGAGGACTGGCCGCCAGTCCTCGAATGCCGAGGCTAAGAAAATGAAGACGCCAACACTTTATACTCATGGCCGTCTCTCAGGCATTGTTGTTTAAATTGTTTAACGACACCTTATGCAGGACCGTTGTCTTCGACCTTTGCCTTAACGCTAACCTTTGAAAAGTGAAGGATCTTAAATAAAAAGTGCTTCTTATTTTACCTATATAGGGCCGATAAAAGGCTTAAAAGGGGTGTTTAAGAAATTATCTGCTACTTATATTTCTATCGTAAATGCAGCACTTAAAAGAGGTGTTTTCGGGGCGACAATTCTTCGTCTCACACACACACACACACACACACACACACACACACACACACACACACACACACACACACACACACACACACACACACACACACACACACACACACACACACACACACACACACACACACACAGAGAATAATAACGAAGACTAATGCTTCATCTTTTGATGGTCTACGCAAAGGATCAAAGAAACTATAGATATGGACTGAAGTACGGCGTCTCCGAAGTGGTTGTGCCAATAGAAATGACCAGAGATCTAATGTCAATATAAATACAGACTCTCTAAACAAGCATTATAGTAAAATATCCACCGATGACCTTTATACTGAACCCAGGCCACGTCAAACGGCTGCCCCCTTCGAAATTGATTTTATAGATGAATACCATGTCTTCACAATGTTAACAAATATCCGTGGATCTTCCGTGGGCCCGGATGGTGTCCCATCCTGGTTCTTCAGCAGCATGGCTCACCTGTTGGCTGCACCCATAACAACCCTTTTTAGAAATTCTTTGTTACATTCATATGTTCCTCCACAGTGGAAGTTAAGTTAAATTTGTATTACACCAATCCCCAAATTGGCATGCCCAAGAATGGAATCGGATTACCGCCCCATCTCCATTACTTCCATCCTTTGTATATAATTCTTGAAAAAATCGTTACCCGTATATATATGTACCCAGTAATCACCAACACAGACACTAATCACAAATTTGATGATCAGTATGCCTTTAGACCTTCGGGCTCAACGGCTGCTGCTTTGATGGCTGTATCTAACCACATCCTTGAAACCTTATGCTATGAACCCTATGTACGTTTGGTCTCATTGGATTTTTCCAAAGCCTTTGACACTGTCAGACATTCATATTTAGCCGAACAACTTGCTTCTCTCCCAATTCCTGATCACATTTTTAATTGGATTTTGAATTTACTTCATAATCGAAGTCATTGCACTAGGTTTAACGGTGTAATATCTTCTCTGGCTCGAATTAATGCAAGTATTATTCAAGGTTCCGGTTTGGGCCCGATGGATTTCGTAGTTGCAATCTCTGACTTAAAACCTGTTAATAAATGCAATCGCATTTTTAAATATGCAGATGATTGCTACCTTGCTGTCCCTGCATCAAGTATCACTACAACTGAGATTGAGCTTGAGCATATTAGTGTATGGGCACAGAGTTGCAACCTCAAGCTTAACTCAAGCAAATCCTGTGAGATAATCTTCACGCGTCCCCGGGGTACCATCGGTATGTTCCCCCCTCCTCTAAAAGGTATCGCAAGAGTGCAAACCCTAAATATTCTTGGTGTTGAGCTTACAGCGAAATTTGGGTTCTCTAGTCACATTAAACGTCTGACCATAAAAGCAAGGCAGTCCTTTTATGCACTTCGGATCCTGAGGTCGCATGGGCTCTCGGGGACAGTTTATTTGATGTAGTTCGTGCCACTACGGTTGGTATGATGCTGTATTGCTCGCCTGTGTGGTGGGGCTTTGCGAGAGTGCAGGAACGGGAGGCCCTTGAGGGAATTATCCGAAGGTTGGTACGCCAGGGGTACTTACCTCCATCTTCTCCCTCATTTGAGACTCTCTGCAGCAATGCGGATACTAGACTCTTTGCCTGTATTCTGCACAATCCTTGTCATGTTCTGCATAAATTGTTGCCACCGATCAAGCAATCGCGCTATACTCCCTGCGGCCACGGTCCCATAACCGTGAGCTTCCCATGTTTGACAACCTGTCTCAGAAATGCTTCCTTGCCCGGATGCTATACAAATAAACGATATGTTTTCCCTAGATCTGGCTATTTAAACCCTTCTTTTCCCCTATGACTAGCTCTAGCTCTTCTTCCTCTGTACAATAAAGCCTCTCATTCAATTCTATGGTTGTATATAGAAATTTTTTGTTTATTTGTTTGCATGTATTAATCTTGCTATGTACAGTGCTATCATGAAGCCTATAATTGTAAATAATTATGGCTTATGGGTTTGGCAATTACGTCGTTGTTGAATGGAATAGCTGTGTAGGCGCGTCCACCAACGCAGTCTATTAATTCAAGAACAACCTAAGCCTGCAGGGGAAGCTAACTCACATAAGAAGAAAGTGACAATGTAGTTTTATAATATTTCTTATCAACTTGAGCCAACACATTATTAAACATACACAAACAATTATGACAAATATAAGATTGTCATACAAGTAATTAATAATAACCTTTACAAAGATAAGCTATCAAATAATGTAACAAACCTTAGATAATAATAATAACTCCTAAGATAACGAGCTACGGCTAACCCACGGCTGTTACCCACCCATAATAATAATCTATGTAATAATAATAATTCTACCTTGTGAGCTGGAACCGTCAAGAAGCTACCTCATCTAATGAGCGGAGGGTTTTATAGTGGCTCGCTAAGAGGCACACAATACTCACACCAATCCCAGCAGAGATCTAGCCTTCCAGGAAGTTGCTCAGCCAATGCCAGGAAGGCTCACACTTCCAGCCTCGTGCGCCAATGATTAGCATCACCCAAGACTACAAGTTTATATATTTATATTATATTTATATTATATTTATATTATATTAATATTTCGTCATATCAACGGCATGATACCCTCCCCCGTAATGCCTTTCAATTCATTCAATGCACTTATATAGCGCCTTTACTTCACACACACACACACACACACACACACACACACACACACACACACACACACACACACACACACACACACACACACACACACACACACACACACACACACACACACACACACACACACACACACACACACACACACACACACACACACACACACACACACACACACACACACACACACACACACATATATATATATATATATATATATATGTATATATATATATAAGTGACTGATGTACCCATGCAGCCTCAGTTGCCGAGTTCAGGGTTCGATTTTTGATTGGCAGTTGTTGGGAGGAGGGCGATAACCCTTGGACAATAGTTAAATATTTCGAGAAAAGGTTTCTTTGGGGAAGTTGGTCCAAATGAGTATATATGAGGGAAATTTAGCATCTATATATTGAGAAATAATATACAAGTCATCCTCAGTGGAAAAGTCCGAACCATCCTGGAGGAGATGAAATTGTAATTCTCAACTATGAAATGCTACATCCTTATAGACACCTGTAAAACATATTCATCTGACAGTATATATATGACCAAAATCGTTCTATAGATTCAATCGATCCTTCCATCAGCCCTAAAAAATTATACGCATTCAAATCAAAGAAATGAAGAAACTGAACTGGTTTGTATACAGTTATTGTATACAGTTATACAGTAACTGATTGTGTAAAGAGGTCAACACTCAATAACCAAAGCAGCCATATAGTTAAACCTTTGAAATAATAAATCGTTAAAGTGTACGTCAGCAACGTGTATACTGTCAAGAATAGCATGCTGCAGCCCCGCGGATATACATTTATTTAACACCTATATAGAGTGCCAGAAACAGGTATACGATGTACCTTTGCCCTCCCAAATCGCCTCTGACTGTCACATCCCTCGTCGTTTTTATGCCCATCGTGACAGTCAGACGTCATAACATTGACATCTCGTCTCGTCGGACGTCACGCTACGTCACGCGCGACGTCATGCGTCCCTAAATCTCTGACAGTTCGTTGTCAGTTTTCCCACCTATGGCGTCATCACTTTGACGCTGACGACAGCCTCCCGTTCGTCAATAACTTCACGTGCTTGCGGCTGTCGCATTGATATTTAGCGCGGTCACTATTAGAAAAGGTGTCTAACGGAAAAAAGTAAGTAAGTAAGAATAATCATTATTTGACTACCAGAACACGCACAGTAGTTCACAGAAGAAATAAATAATAGAAACATTTAAGCAAAAAGTCATATAACATTCTCATAATCTTATAAAACTTCTTTTTGCAAAGGCATCAACTCTGCAGTGTAGGGTGATATCATGTGGCCTGGGTCGCGTATTGTATGGAGTGACCTTAGGAGAGGTCGTGAAGGATGTGACAAGGGTTTGAGAGAATTGAACTGAAAAGAGTAGAATCACCTCTAGAACAGTGTATGTCAAAACTATAGGAAAACCGACATGGAGGAAGCCTGAACGGGTCAATTTTCACAGCATCACAAGATATCATTAATTTTTATATTATTAACTAGTAATCATTTTTGTATTATCAAATCTTAATGATCTAATAGTATTAAGTATTAATGATTTTGTATTATTAAATATTAACGACTTTATATTATTAAATAATTAGCGATTTTATAGTATGAAGTTATGTTAATGGCTGTATTGATTAAAGTTCTGAACGAATAATTATAAATGAGATTGAAATTAGTTTTCTGGGAGGGCTGCACAGTATACCTCCCAGCGTCCCACTGACAGAAGCCAATGCTAATTAACCAATTAATTGTAATTTGCTCTTCACCAATTAATTAGTCCAACGCGGAAAGGTTTAACGACTTGGAGGGCATAACTGGGTCGAAGGTCATCTGCATGTGGTGAACCCGGAACCTATGACTGTTTGGCAAAACAAATAAATACCCATATTACTCCACCCACCAATCCCCGGGATAATTAACATCCAATTATGCTGATACCAATGCACCTATAACGTCAAAATATCAGCTATCAGCAAGTACTGGGGTTGCCGCTAGAGGTCGTTTGTTTTCGCTTAGTTACAAGCAATTTCTAAAATATTTTACACACCTTTTAAAACAATAAATTTTCTTATATATATATGGCCTGTAGGTTTACGAATTAATCAGTGTCCTCTCCAGATATCAAAGGAAAACATACAGAAGGAAAAGAATAGAAACAAAGAACTAGAAGATGAACAAACAAAAACATTTTACTGTTTAACATCAATGGCCTTATACATATAGTTGCCACAAGATGTCGTCTAACTCAGTCAGTCAGTAGTCAGTCTGCAGTCGGTCAGTCGATCAGTCTGCAGTCTGTCAGTCGGTCAGTCGGTAAGTCGGTCAGTCAGTCAGTCAGTCAGTCAGTCAGTCAGTCAGTCAGTCAGTCAGTCAGTCAGTCAGTCAGTCAGTCAGTCAGTCAGTCAGTCAGTCAGTCGGTCAGTCAATAAGTCAGTCAGTCAGTCAGTCAAGCAGTCAGGCAGTCAGTCAGTCAGTCAGTCAGTCAGTCAGTCATTAAGTCAGTCAGTCAGTCAGTCAGTCAGTCATTAAGTCAGTCAGTCAGTCAGTCAGTCAGTCAGTCAGTCAGTCAGTCCAGTCGGTCAGTCAGTCAGTCAGTCAGTCAGTCAGTCAGTCGGTCAGTCAGTCAGTCTGTCTGTCAGTCCAGTCCAGTCAGTCTGTCTGTCAGTCAGTCAGTCTGTCAGTCCGTCTGTTAGTCCAGTCAGTCAGTCAGTCAGTCAGTCAGTCAGTCGTTCGGTCAGTCAGTCAGTCAGTCAGTCAGTCATTCAGTCAGTCAGTCCATTCATTCCTAGTCAGTCAGTCAGTCGGTCAGTCATTCAGTCAATCAGCGAAGTGAGTCAGTCAGTAGAAATTCAGTCGTCAAATATACCGTTAAAAATCTGATGATGCAATGCTTCCTATAAGACACCTTTAATACGTGCTCTTTGGACATTATATAGAATGTCCATCAGTTCTTAATTTGTAATGTTTTTCACGGCACAAATCTGAACTTTTCGAGAGAACTGCGCCACTGCTCGTAATGTAAAAAGTACCAGTCCCAAGCCTGGAGAAAGGAGGAGGGCGACGCTAATCATCTATATAATGACCCAGTGTCGTTAAACATCAACTAACAAAACAACCTATGATCGTCTAGCTTACAGTAATGTAGACTCTTGTGTAAGGAAGACACCAACGATTCTGGCAGCCCCAAAATGTCGTTAGTTAAAACAACAATACGGAGGAGGGCGACGTCGACGAGCCTCGCATATGGAAACTACTACTAAACACCTTTAAAACGCTTGCAACTAGCGATATAAAACCTATCGACTACGTTTGATCGTTAGTTCAAATCGGGAGAGATTCTGTATCGGTTAAGTGAAGTGGATGGTCCTTTGCAGCCGTAAGAAGGCAGTAAACAAATAACATCATGCCTGATATCGTTACAAACACTTGTAAACGTTTCCGACTGAAATCTATAAAAAAAATTCTATTGACTTCAGCGGCCTTTGATGTCAGACGACGTCGTTGAGCTCTTGCATTTGTGATTAAAGCAATGCTCTCGTTACACACCTTTAAAAGTCGTCAGCCGACACTATATATATTCCTTGCGCTAAAATGTTTGGTACGCTAAATTTGGTCTGATATCAGATAGTAAAAACCATGGCCTTAAACCATATATTACTTATATAGGTCTAAAAAAAGCTTAAAAGGGGTGTTTAGGAAATTATCTGCTACTTATATTTCTATCGAAAATGCAGCACTTAAAAGAGGTGTTTACGGGGCTGCAATTCTTCGTCACACATTATCAGTTACTAATATATATATATATATATATATATATATATATATATATATATATATATATATATATATATATATATATATATATATATATATATATATATATATATATATATATATATATATATAAGTTACTGATGTACCCATGCAGCCTCAGTTGCCGAGTTCAAGGTTCGATTTTGGATTGGCAGTTGTTGGGAGGAGAGCGATAAGCTTTGGACAATAGTTAAATATTTCGAGAAAATGTTTCTTTGGGAAGTTACTCCAAATGAGTATACTATATATGAGGGAAATTTAGCATCCATATTAAGAAATAATATATAAGTCATCCTCAGTGGAAAAGTCCGAACCATCCTGGAGGAGATGAAATTGTAATTATCAATTATGAAATGCTACATCCTTAGACACCTGTAAAACATATTCATGTGACAGTATATATTTGACCAAAATCGTTGTATGGAATTAATCGATCCTTTATTCCTTCAGCCCCAAAAATTACACGCATTCAAACAAAAGAAATCAAGAAACTGAACTGATATAATTTATATACAGTAACTGATTTTGTAAAGAGGTCAGCACTCAATAGCCAGAGCAGCCATATAGTTAAACCTTTGAAATAATAAATCGTTACCATGTATAATGTCAGCAACGTGTATACTCGGGTCAAGAATAGCAGCCCCGTATAATTTAAACACATATATATATATATAGAGCCAGAAACAGGTATATATATACGATAATACGATGTATACCTCTGCCCTCCCAAATCGCCTCTGACTGTCACTTCCCTCGACGTTTTTGATGCCCATCGTGACAGTCAGACGTCTTATAACATTGACACCTCGTCGCGTCGGACGTCACGCTACGTCACGCGTGACGTCATGCGTCCCTCAGTCTCTGACAGTTCGTTGTCAGTTTTCATTGACCTATGGCGTCATCGCTTTGACTCTGACGGTCGGCTCGTCAAAGCTTCAATAAACATAAAACCTCCTGGTGACGCTGTCGCATTGATATTTAGCGTGGTCACTATAAGAAAAAGGTGTCTAACGGTAGAACCAAGCGTCACATAATTCGCCAGGTGGCGACCGTTACGACTGAATTTTTGCATCGATACGTTTGATAATAAAAGTTACAAATAAACGTTACGAGTGAACGTTCTTAACTAAAAACGTTACGGATTTTATGGACTTATCGGTCGAATTTTCTGTGGAAATAAAACAGGTTCGAAATGCGAAAGCATATTGAATAATTTTGGTTTTAGTTTCGCTGTGATCGGAATATTGTTTCGACCTGTTCGCGCCGACAAGGCGGGAAACTAAATTTCTTACGCAAATAAAGGAAATAAAACTGAAATGGGAAAAAACAAACTGAAACGTCGTCTCGATATCTCATCAAGTTCATCGAACTTTGGAGATACTTCATTGAACATTTCTGAAGAACAGAAAACAGACGCGCAAAAGAAATCGTACGCACAACAGGAGGTCCAAAAGGTCTTGCCGACAACCCGTGAACCTACTTCTGGCTTGACTGAAAATATCGAAAACATACAAGAAACTGAAGGAGACGATGCAGAAGGTAACCACATATCTGAATCTGTTGAGGATTTAAGAAATTTCATTTATAACTCATCTGACAACCTTCGAAATGAACATTTGCCACAGAACAACTGTGATTACTTTGAGTCGTACTATGAATCCATGGCCAGAAGGAGATCTCGTTCACTGGATAACCGGCGGGATCAGGTTTCAGGTACATTAAATGAAACTAAATTGAAAAGGGAACATTTTTTGAAGATGGTCCCTCCTAGAAAGATCCAGGATCAAACGAGTGGAGCGATTGGTAAGGATGGTGAACGCCGTCAAACTGCACACCCTAGAAAGAGAATTAAGATGAATATATACAAGAATCCTACTTTTGATAAGATACATAGAGTCCCAGGCCCGGTTTTTAGTAATAATATTACTAATGAGAAATCTGTTAAATGCGTTAGTGTTTCTGACAAATGTGTTGATGTAAAAAATGTTCATGGTTCTGTAAAAACTCAAGTAGATTTGAATCAACAAGATTTAAATTTCCAGAGTTTAAGAGAAATGAATGTGATTGAAATGTCAAATGTAAATGTGGAACAAGGTGAGATCGTTGCTATGGATAAGTCAATGTTGATACCCAATGGGGTTACAGATAATGTGAATGAAACATTGACTAAACAAGTTATTGAACCCAAAAATAACGGTCCATCCCGTCCTCCTTTGACTGAGGAGCAAAAAAACGACTTAAGGATGTTCAGTCACGAACGGTATTTATAAAAGGAGTTAAAGATGATCTTCGCAATTATTTCAAGCATTTGCCTCGGAAACTGAATAAAGAAATAGTCGAGAAGTCTAGAGGACAGGTGGAAAAACTTTATATTACTCAACAAGGTCTGCTTAAGATAATTGCCAAAGATGAAGCTCAGAGAAACCAGCTTCTCAAGATACAGTCACTGAATGACAAGCCAGTTAAATCTAGTGTTCCCTTTTCTTTGACACACCCTTCTGTATCCAATAAGAAACCATATCCTGTGAAAAAACAAGAAAAAGAGTATTTTGTTAAAGGGGTGATCTTTGGCTTGCATGAAAATGAAGATAATCTGAATGAAATTGCATTAGAAGTGGGAGCCCATCATATAAATAGATTGGGTAATCCCGAATTTAGCAATGCAACAATGATAGCTTATCCAAAAGGGACTGTTCTACCACAGTTCTTGGAAGTGGATGGACGAAGGTATAAAGTTCATCTTTATGTACCTAAACCTTTGAGGTGTGATGGATGTCAGTTTTTTGGTCACACGAAGCTTTCGTGCAGTCGGGAAGTTGTGTGTAGTAGATGTAGTGGTAGCCATTCTTTTGCTAACTGTCCAGATAAAACAAAAATAAGATGTGCTAATTGTGGACAGGCTCACAGTGCGGCTTATAAAAGCTGTCCAGTTTACATCAAAACCCAGGCTGCACTTAGAATCAGAGCAGAGCAAAATATTGCTTTTGCTGAGGCTATGACTAAAGTTGATGACATTGAAAATCAAAATGTTAATATTGCTCAGAAAACAAGTAACATAACTTATGCCTCAAAAGTGAAATCTGGAATAGAAAATCAAACAGAAATAAAAAATACTTCAGTAGTTTTACAAAATAAAATACCAACCGTGCAAATTGATTCTAATCATGAAATCTCTCCTAGTGATTTGGTCAAAAGGTTTTTGTCCTTTGATAAACAGGATTACAAGGCGATAAACACTTCCAAACCAGAAAGTGATGTAGTGTTAGATTATGATCCAATTACACAAATAAAGATGTCATTTGTTCTTGGTGTGTTGGCAACTATTGACAAGGCTAAATCTAGGAAACATGCACAGTTTGAAATTTGCCAGGCAGCATCTGAAATCCTTTTTAATAAGGAAATAGAATTTAGATACAAAGATTGGTAAATTTAAAACAGTAGATTCTTATAAATTTCTTTTTGTCCATTATGGCTTTGACCATTTTTCAGTGGAATGCACGTGGTTTACGTGGTAATAAAGAGCAGCTTAAAAATTATATCTTGAAAGCATGCATTCCACCAGATGTAATATGTGTGGAGGAGACCTTTTTAAAAGATCAAAATGAATCCCCAAAATTAGATGGCTATAATATTATACGTAAGGATTGTTTAAGTAATGAAAGGGGAGGTTTGGCTATTTACATAAAAGTGGGGTTAAATTTTAATGTATTAGATGTAGCAGAAATTCCAAATATTGAAATTCAAGGTATTGAAATTAATACTTTAAATGGCCATTTAAAGATTTTTAATTCCTATATGACACCTTCATATAAATTTAATAAAGAGGACATTCAAGATATTTTTCCACATAAAAGATCAATTCTTGTTGGAGATTTTAATGCTCATAATAAACTATGGGGTTGTTCGGAAACAAACAAAAGAGGAAAAATCATAGAAGAAATATTAATTGAAAATAATTTAGTAGTACTTAATACAGGTCAAGCTACCCATATTACATCAAACCAATCAAATTCCCATTCCGTTATAGATTTAAGCATAAGTTCACAAGATATAGCTCTAAATGCTAGGCATAATGTCACTAACAGCAATATGGGCTCTGATCATTATGCTACTATTACTACTGTCAATGAAGAAGTCATAATAGAATATAGCTTAAGCATGCATCTCTGGAAATTAAAAAAGGCAGATTGGAAAAAGTATAAAGAAATAAGTAAATTCTCATTAACAAAAGATATTTTGGTTGATAAAAATTGTGATGATACTTTCAATAATTTGGTAGAGTGCATTACATCTATAGCCAACCAATCAATACCTAGTAAAAATCTTAAAAATCGAAAGAATAAAAATAAGAAATTTAGACCTCTACCCTATTGGAATGATAAGTGTAGTGAAGCCATTTATAAGAGAAATCAGTATAGGAATAAAATGACTAAAACAAGAGAATTAAATGATTATTTAGAATATAAAAAGCAAGAAGCCATTGTTAAACAGACCCTTAAAACAGAAGCAAAAACTTGTTGGCAAGCATATTGCTCTGAACTTACAAATCAAACGAAATTGGGTTCTGTTTGGAGTTGGGCAAGAAGAATGAATGGTATTGCAACTTATAGTTCCATTCCTACTCTGAATTATAATGGATTGATAGCTGAAACAAACTTGGAAAAAGCAAATATTTTAGCTAAGAATTATGCGAATACTAGTAACACTCAAAATTATAGTGAAAAATTCTTAAATTATATAAACAATAATAATTTGAAAAATAACCCTAATCAGATTTACAATAATTCTGCTGATGAAATGGAAATCCTAAATGAAAGGTTTAATCTTAATGAATTAAAACAGGCTATTAGATCAGCTAAAAATAATAAATCACCTGGTGATGATAAACTACCTTATGAGTTATTAAAACATCTTCATACGAATGCTCTTAAAATGTTATTATTCTTTTATAATGAGATCTGGGAGGAAGGGAAATTGCCTACTGATTGGCATCATGCCATAATTCTACCCTTATTAAAACCTAATAAGGAAGCATCAAACCCAGAATCTTATCGACCTATATCTTTGACCCCTACCATATGCAAAGTAATGGAAACAATGATATCTAAACGTCTTCAGTGGTTTTTGGAAAAAAATAACCTTTTTTCAAAAAATCAATCTGGCTTTCGAAAATATAAAAGTACACATGATCAAATTCTTAAATTTCAGGATACTATTCTTAAAAAATTTAAAAATAAAGAACATGTTTTAGCCATTTTTATCGACTTCGAAAGAGCATATGATATGTTGCATGTCCCTACCCTTTTAAAGAAATTTAAAGAATTCGGAATAATGGGCAATATATTTAAATGGGTTGAAAACTTTCTTTCTGATAGAACTTTTCAAGTAAAGGTTGGGGCAGAACTTTCTGATAAATTTGTACAACAGAACGGTACTCCTCAAGGTTCAATAATTTCTCCTCTTTTATTCTTAATAATGATAAATGATATTCCCACAGGTGTGGATGGTGTAGAAATGTCCCTTTTCGCTGATGATAGTGCTATTTACTTAGGACATAGAAATATTAAAACCTTAGAAAATAAAATTCAATTATCGATCAATTTAATACAAAATTGGTGCAATAAAAATGGTTTTAGAATATCTATGAATAAAACGACTGCAGTCCTCTTTTCAAAGAGAAATAAATTATCAAGGATTACTATAAAGATTGATCAAAAACATATTAAGATAGAAAATAAAGTAAAATTCTTGGGTGTAATTTTTGATAGTAAAATGAGTTGGAAACCACACATTGATTATATTGTTGAAAAATGTAAAAAGAGGTTAAACCTTTTAAGAGCCATAAGTGGCTATGGTTGGGGAGCTTGTAAAAAAACACTCCTAACCATATATAGAGCATTAATCAGGTCTATTTTAGATTATGGTGAT
This sequence comes from Aporrectodea caliginosa, assembly GCA_020284085.1. Classification (NCBI taxonomy): domain Eukaryota; kingdom Metazoa; phylum Annelida; class Clitellata; order Crassiclitellata; family Lumbricidae; genus Aporrectodea; species Aporrectodea caliginosa. Next base: position 499,429 of record JACEVL010000014.1, read on the forward strand.
GTTGCCTATTCTTCAGCCTGCAAGTCTTACTTGGATAAACTAACATGTATTCAAACTGAGGCTCTTAGATTATGTTGTGGAGTTCCAAAGGGTACTGCAGCATCAGCACTTCAAAATGAATGTGGAGAATTACCACTTCATTTAAGGCGACTCCAAAATTCAATAAAATTTGGAGTTAAAATTTTGGGTAGTAAATTTCACCCCCTTACTAGAGTCATGGAAAACCACTGGACAAATGTTTTTAGGACATCTGATAGTAGGGAACATTCAATCTATACTCGTACCTCTGAATTCTTCTCTTCACTTGATACATCATTTATTGGCCCCTCCTTCCCTTCTTCTGCTCCTTGGTGTAATAAAGAAATAGAAGTTGACTTATCTCTGAAGAAATGTATAAATAAGAAATATGATCATCCTGAATTTCTAAAACAAAATGCTTTAGAATTAATTTCTAAATATGAGTCTTATATACATATCTATACTGATGGGTCAAAAGTAAATGACGTTGTTGCTGCTGCTTTCACGGTACCAAGTTTAAATGTAGATAAGAAATTTAGATTGTGTAATAATTCTAGTGTTTATGCAGCTGAATTAACTGCAATTGTTGAAACTGTTCTTTGGATATTAAACAGTGAGTGTTATAATAATTGTAAGTTTGCGATTTTCTGTGATTCATTGAGTGCTCTTACATCAATTAAGAGGTCTTACTGTCAGTCTAGACCTACTTTATTAAATGTTTTATTATATCATATAAGCAAACTAAATTCTAATCAAATAAGATTTATTTGGATCCCAAGTCACATTGATCTGTTAGGCAATGATAGAGCAGATACTTTGGCTAAAGAAGGTCTATCTATTGATCACATAAATTCTACTAATTATCTTGAACTTCAGGAAATTTTTACTTTAATAAAACTTTATATAGTAAATAAATGGCAACTAGAATATAGTAATGATAATAGAGGTCATTTTTATAAATCTATTTGTCCAATTGTTAGTACAGATATAAAATATTTCGAACCTTATAGGCATAAGGAAGTCCAAATTTCTAGATTACGTCTAGGAGTGGCCAATACTAATCAAAGACTATTCGTTATAAAAAGGCATTCTAACGGTTTATGTGATACCTGTCAAGTCAAGGAGACAATTCATCACCTCTTGATTGACTGTGTAAAAGAAGATATTTCAGAATTACTTAGAAATAAATGTCAATTATATAAACACGAAATTTCCATTAAAACCCTTATGACGGTAAATTTATTTCAGAATGAAGTGTATAGGTTAGTTAAGATAATCAATAAAGGTAAAATTTTGTAATTGGATATTTTAAGTTTGTTCCTGTGAATAGTTTTATTTCTTAGTTATAACTATAAATATTTAATTAGTCTTTTATTAATACACTTTTATATTTTTGAAGTAAATAATGCATTATTGTGATTCACAAGTTGTAACTGGATTATTATACTTTAATTTAGGTTGTATGTGTACATTTTGGTTACTGAAACACTCATAGATAACATCTTTTCAATTGTTAATTTTTAAATATGTTATGTCATATAACATTTATAATAAAATTCTGATGTTGGAAAATTATTAATATTAATTATTGGTTAATGAATATCTATATTGCCATATTACTATTATGCAATGTTGGTTGCAATGTTGGTTGCAATGCTGGTTACTATTATTCAACTTTGGTTCTTCAGTATTATATATTACAAATGGTTTGGTTTGGTTGCTGTATCGGAGTGCCTGCTGTGTTGCATAATATTGCAGTACTGTGTTGCAATGCTGTTTGCTGAAATATCCATGGACGACTTCTTTTCGACTGTTGATTTTTGTTTAAAATATGTTATGTCATAATAATAAGAACCCGATGTTAGAAAATTATAAACATTACTTATTGGTTAATGAATATTCATATTACAATATTACTATCATTCAACTTTAGTTCTTCAATATTGCATAATGGTATGGCTTGGTTAATGTACATGAACAGTTTAAAGGAATACCTTAATCAATTATAATACATGTATGCTTTGTTAGTTAATGAAATTTGTCAGGACATAATAATCACAGACAGTATGAGATGAAATACTTTATGTTGCAAAAATATTGAATATTAGTGAAATTGTAAAGCTCTGTTTCGACACCTTTAATGGTGTTGTTCGGATGCTATAAGTTTCTTGTTCTGATTGTATTGTATATTTTCTGTATTGTCGTCAACGGCCTTTGATGTCATAGGACGACGTTAAACTGTGGTCAAATATATATAGGTTCCCAATAGAGTTGAATATAAAGCTGTAATATGCCAAAAATAATCTTTGTCGGCGGCAACGGCCTATGTTGTCATAAGCTGCCGTTAAACTGAGGATCCATCCAGCTGTAGTATGCCAAAACTAATCTTTGTCGGCGGCAACGGCCTATGTTGTCATAAGCTGCCGTTAAACTGTGGATCCGATAGGTTCCCAATTATTGAGTGCTTAATGCAGCTACGAAAGGAAAAACAAACAGAAGGAAAAAAGAATAGTAACAAAGAACTAGAAGATGAACAAACAAACAAATTTAACTCTTGACAACATCAATGGCCTCAGTTGCCACTAGATGTTGTCTAACTCAGTCAGTCAGTTGACTATCAGTTATATAGTCAGTCAGTCAGTCAGTCAGTCAAGCGAGTGAGTGAGTGAGTCATTCAGTCAGTCATTCATTCAGTCAGTCAGTCAGTCAGTCATTCATTCAGTCAGTCAGTCAGTCAGTCATTCAGTCAGTCAGTCAAACAGTCAGTGAGTCAGAGTGAGTGAGTGAGTGAGTGAGTGAGTGAGTGAGTGAGTGAGTCATTCAGTCATTCAGTCAGTCATTCAGTCAGTCAGTCAGTCAGTCAGTCAAGGAGTGAGTGAGTGAGTGAGTCATTCAGTCAGTCAGTCATTCATTCAGTCAGTCAGTCATTCAGTCAGTCAGTCATTCAGTCAGTCAGTCAAATCAGTCAAGCGAGCGAGCGAGCGAGTGAGTGAGTGAGTGAGTGAGTGAGTGAGTGAGTGAGTGAGTCATTCAGTCATTCAGTCAGTCATTCAGTCAGTCAGTCATTCAGTCAGTCAGTCAGTCAGTCAGTCAGTCAGTCAGTCAGTCAGTCAGTCAGTCAGTCAGTCAGTCATTCAGTCAATCAGCGAAGTGAGTCAGTCAGTAGAAATTCAGTCGTCAAATATACCGTTAAAAATCTGATGATGCAATGCTTCCTAAGACACCTTTAATACGTGCTCTTTGGACATTATATAGAATGTCCATCAGTTCTTAATTTGTAATGTTTTTCACGGCACAAATCTGAACTTTTCGAGTGAACTGCGCCACTGCTCGTAATGTAAAAAGTACCAGTCCCAAGCCTGGAGAAAGGAGGAGGGCGACGCTAATCATCTATATAATGACCCAGCGTCGTTAAACATCAACTAACAAAACAACCTATGATCGTCTAGCTTACAGTAATGTAGACTCTTGTGTAAGGAAGACACCAACGATTCTGGCAACCCCAAAATGTCGTTAAACAGTTAAAACAACAATACGGAGGAGGGCGACGTCGACGAGCCTCGCATATGGAAACTACTACTAAACACCTTTAAAACGCTTGCAACCAGCGGTATAAAATCTATCGACTACGTTTGATCGTTAGTTCAAATCGGGCGAGATTCTGTATCGGTTAAGTGAAGTGGATGGTCCTTTGCAGCCGTAAGAAGGCAGTAAACAAATAACATCATGCCTGATATCGTTACAAACACTTGTAAACGTTTCCGACTGAAATCTATAAAAAAAATTCTATTGACTTCAGCGGCCTTTGATGTCAGACGACGTCGTTGAGCTCTTGCATTTGTGATTAAAGCAATGCTCTCGTTACACACCTTTAAAAGTCGTCAGCCGACACTATATATATTCCTTGCGCTAAAATGTTTGCTACGCTAAATTTGGTCTGATATCAGATAGTAAAAACCATGGCCTTAAACATTTTGCTATAATTATTTTCTGGTTCTTCACGAGTGATTGCGCATCTATAGAAATGCTGTTCTAAAAAGTGCACACCCACCTCATCACAAGATACAATAAGAACTTTTAACCAAATAAAAATAAGCGTATATATAAAATTATATATATATAGGGCCTACACTTTATGTAATGTAACAAGACATTTATATAGCGCCACTTAGAGTCTAACAGAAGCGTTCATGGATCCCTTGTCGTGTATATTATATACTGCAGGGCATACTGACAGAGCTGATTCCTTAGGAAATCAATCATTTGACCTGTCGAGAATTAATTACGCGGATTATATATGGTATAACAAGTCCTTCACTAAGAATTGCTCAGCGCCATCGATGTTCTGTCGTATACGGTCGTGTGTGCACTTCTGAACTTTGGAAGGAGGACAATATCAAAATACAGTTGTATTGTATTGTATTAACTTGAATGCTAACAGATGTCGTTAAGCTGTTGGAACCAATCCAATCATTGAATCCATCTCGCTCCCTCTGCATTGTACTCGGATGGGGCCAGTCCGAAGCGCTTTACATGAGGAGGGTAATTTTTCTCTTTGACGACTCACTCCTCCTTTACCCACAAGGCCACAACCCGAGAAAACGCAACGGGAAAAGTTCACAAGCGATATCAACTGAATATAAGGCCTCTATATCTATTAACACAAAGATCAAATTAATGAGGACACTTACATGGCCAGTGATGATGTATGGCTGCGAGACCTGGACAATCAAAAAGAGGGACGAGGAGAGAATAAAAGCATTTGAAATGAAATGCATACGAAAAATACTGGGTATATATATATACATATCATGGATAGAGAAGAAAACAAATGAATGGGTGTTAGAGACGGCGGGAGTGGAAAGGAATTTACTGGAATCAATCAAAAGAAGAAAGATGTCTTACTTTGGGCACATAATGAGGAAACAAGGTGAATGTCTAGAGAAAGAAATTATGCAAGGAACGGTACCGGGAGCAAGAGGGAAACCAAGGAAGAGGTGGATGGACAATGTGGGCGAATGGTTGGAATTATCAACGGAAAGGTTGCTGCGAGAAACCGAGGACAGGAGAGGATGGAGAAGAATCGTCTACAATGCGACCAACCCTCGTATCGAGGATGGTTGAAAGAGAGAGAGAGAGAGAGAGAGAGAGAGAGAGAGAGAGAGAGAGAGAGAGAGAGAGAGAGAGAGAGAGAGAGAGAGAGAGAGAGAGAGAGAGAGAGAGAGAGAGAGAGAGAGAGAGAGAGAGAGAGAGAGAGAGAGAGAGAGAGAGAGAGAGAGATTATGACAAAGAAGTATTCAAATCACCATTATTATTATTAATCAAAGGTTTAACGTCGCCTTATGACATCAAAGGCCGTTGACGACAATTCACAATGTAAGTTTATACCATACAATGAAAACGAGAAATTTAACGTCCAAACGACACCATTTAAAGGTGTCAAAATAAATCCTTACAATGTCACAAAATTCAATGTTAAACAACATAAAGTAATGCATCGGTTAGGCCTACTTTCTGTGATACACACACTGTGATTAAATGATTCGATACAAATTTAATTGTAATAATATCATGACGTTAGATTCTTATTCTACTTGTACTCTTTTAAGTGATTATTTATTAATTTTCAGTTTAGCATCTTGTGACAACATTCACTATTTACCATTATACTTTTTTGAATAAAAATTTGATAAAAACAGCACAAACATTAAATGATATAAGTAATTCACAAAGTCGACATTTTACCCGTAGACTGTTCAAGCATCCAATACACTCAAACGTAAGTGTCATTAAGTAAAAAAAAATATTTGATACAAACATATTACAATTGCTTAAAGTTTGTTTTCAACATGTTCATTGAGACACAACAACTACATTTTCCTTATTACAACATATGAAGTACTGCATTATGATGCAATGTAATATTTACTCCAATACAGCAACCAAACTAAACATGTGATACTTAAAACAAAGTGTTATAGATACTCAATGAACAATATGCCATATATGTAATTTACTTACATCAGATTTTTATTACTTATATAATAAAACATACTTAAGATCTAATTATACGCCTCATCAACCAACTCGCATACATATAACTAGAGTTAAGGCAAAAGATTGTTATTATAATAATTATGCAAATCATAATAATGCAATACGCAATCCTAAAAGCAAAAAGCACCAGTAAAAGAGTAATTAAATATCCACAGATTTGACACCAACAAGAAGAGGGGAAAAATTACTCACAGCAACAAAAATTAAAATATCTATTCACAAAATTCGCCCATTAGTAATCAAACAAAGTAGCCTATACACTTCATTCTGAAACACATTTACCGTCAAAAGGGTTTTTAAAGACATTTCATCTTTATACAATTGACATTTATTTCTTAATAACATAGAAATATCTTCTTTTTTACAATCAAGTAATAGGTGATGAATAGTCTCCTTCACCTGACAGGTATCACATAAACCGTTAGAATGTCTTTTTATAACGAATAGTCTTTGATTAGTATTGGCCACTCCTAAACGCAATCTAGAAATTTGGACTTCCTTATGCCTATAAGGTTCAAAATATTTTATATCTGTACTAACAATTGGACAAATAGATTTCAAATCACCATGGCACAACGGCGACGGATTTATAGAGACACGCAAAGCCTTAAAAGAGGTGTCGAAAGCACAATTCAACAATCTATACGTGTATTTTAAGCGTACGGGCTGCATAAATGTTTGCTGTTTTCGAAAATATATTACGATTATATCTATAGGAGTTTAAACTCCGCCCCGTTGAACGTCCCTCTGGAAGGGGGTTGTTAGGTACACGAGGAGAGAGGAGAGGGAGAGGGAGAGGGAGAGGGAGAGGGAGAGGGAGAGGGAGAGGAGAGGGAGAGGGAGAGAGGGAGAGGGAGAGGGAGAGGAGAGGAGAGGGAGAGGAGAGGGAGAGGGAGGAGAGGGAGAGGGAGAGAAAGAGGAAGAGGAGAGGAGAGGGAGAGGGTGGGTCGGCCAACACACCTGAAACCAATCGGTTAATTTTCCGGGCGATTCGGAAGAGAAACGAATTTTAATTGGCTTGTTGAATCAGGTGGTTCCACTTAGGAGGAAAGGAGGGAGGGAGGGAGGGACGGATAGGTGGATGGATGGATGCATGAATGGATGAATGGATGGATGGGACGAAGGGACGATGGGGAGAGTTAGAGAGAGAGAGAGAGAGAGAGAGAGAGAGAGAGAGAGAGAGACAGACAGACAGACAGACAGACAGACAGACAGACAGACAGACAGACGGGACGTCTACAATGCGACCACAGACAGACAGACAGACAGACAGAGACAGGAACGAGGGACAGAGACAGAGACAGAAGAGACAGAGACATGCAGAAAGAAAGACAGAGAGACACACAGAGAAAGAGAGAGACACATTGAGACAGAGAGAGACAGAGAGAGTCAGACATTTAGGAAGGGGAAGACGCATGAGAATATATCTGATGGATAGGCCGGGAAGAGAAAGGCATGACTACGGAAGAAAGTATCTACGAGAGGGGGCGAGGGAGAAGAGAGGGGAAGGATGGAGGGATATACAGTGGGAGGAGCAGAGGAAGGCATGGAAGAGCATCGGCGGGGGAGAAGGAGGAGGAGGAGGAGGAGGAGGATGGAGAGTGAAGAGCAGACGGATGGAAGTCGGAAGACTGTATCAACTGAGAGACAGGTATGGAGGCAGGGAGGGAGGAAGGGAGAAGTGGAATGATGGAAAGGGAAGGCATAGGAGCCACTGCACTAACAGATGTATCGGCAGGAAAAGGATGCTCTGTCTCTGTCTCTCTCTGTCTCTGTCTCTATGTCTGTCAGTCTCTCTCTCCCTCTCTCTAAATGTTTATATATATATATATATATATATATATATATATATATATATATATATATATATATATATATATATATATATATATATATTAGGTGGTCCTATCCATAATGGAAAATTTTCAACATATTTATTTTTCTTCCTCCAACCCATTATTTGGTGCCACTTGGTCCAGAACTGTTGTAGCCAAGAAATGAGTAAGATTGAACAATGTTTAGAACTTGCACAACGTGATGGAAGTTTCATATATTGAAACAATGAACGAAAACGAGTAGCAATTACCCAAAAAATATCACTCTGGACTGCAAAGTTTTGTGAATACCACCTTAATGCTAAATTAAACATTGACTATATTTACCTATTCTTCCTTGTATGTTAAACTGTTAGCATATGTGAAATATTACTAAAATAAATCATTTGAATGTCAAATTGTCAATAATACTATTTCGGACGCAGTAATATTACTTTGACACTTGTTACTTACAACAGCAAATGATAATGATAACTTGCTTACTTACTAGGTTTGGATGGCGTTTTGACAAATTCTGTATGTTGTTTACAATAATTGCGTTCATTTTACCCATAGTCGCATCAAATTAAGAAAGTTTGCTGTTGTAAGTAACACGTGTGAAAGTAACCCGGGGTTAATATTTTTCTTTGGAAGTGTCATCGTCATGCAACTCATGGGCTAAAGTTTATTGCACATTACAAAACCTTTAATAATCTGAGCTGAGACAATGGCCACTGTTTCGAGCAATAAATCCACACGTGCCGCACGTGCTATTTGGCTTGTTGGGGGAACTGAAGAGAACTTCAAGGCTTCAAAACTTCCGTCGCGTGGAGAAGTCATCAAAGTTCTCTTCCATTACCACATTGGTCAACAGATGAACCTGCATGATAGCATTACCAAGACTACAGAGATGCTATTACAGGTGTGGGACAAAGCAAGAATTCCAACTAAAGCACCTACTCACGTGGTGGAGCATATCAGAAAGCTTCACGCTGAGTGGCAAGGGCTAAAGAAGCTTATAAATCGTGTTTCGCCAAGTAATCTGAAGAACCAACAGATGTTCCAAGAAAGTCTCAGCTATCTTTTTGACGTGGCCCACAAGGATGCAATGTTGCTGTTGAAAATTGACGAAGACAGGTTGTTCCTGGAGGCACAACGGGAAAAGGGTCGAAGAGGTGCTATGTTAGGAATTGATCGAAATCTAACTCAACAAGAAGAGCGTGTTAGGAAGCGAAAGGCTGCTGAGGAAAAACGAGCCAAGAACGTCAAGTCAGCAATGATGGACTCCAGTGAAATTACTGTCGCTGATGAACACTCATCAAGTAGTGACTCCAGTGACTCAACCGATAGTGATTCCCTCGTGTCATCTGAATTGGTAGCTGGACCCTCGACACAAAAGAGTCCACGTCTTCGTCCACGTCTTCGTGGGACGAAAGGATTGGTGACTTCTGAAGTGGCAGCTGCTCTTGACCGTACAGACATCAGCGATCGAAAGGCAGCACATATATTTTCGGCAATGGCTTCGACTAAACAGCTTGGACAGGATGTGGAGGAGCTGGTTATTAGTCGCAGTGCTATCCGGCGAGCAAGAATGAAGCACCGAGCGAATTTCAACGCTGAAGTAAAGGCCAGCTTTGACCCAAGAGTACCACTCATCTTACATTGGGATGGGAAGATCTTGGAGGACTTCACTGTTCCAGGTCATAAACGAGTTGACCGACTTCCAGTTCTGGTTTCAGGCAAAAATGTAGTGAAACTTCTTTCGGTTCCAAAGCTTGATAACGGAAGAGCAGCTACAATGGCGCATGCGATTTTGGGGACACTGGATGAATGGGGATTGCGTGAACGCATTAAGGGTCTATGCTTTGATACCACGGCATCCAATACTGGCGCTAAAGGCGGGGTGTGCATCAAACTGGAGTCCGAGATTGGTCGACAGCTTTTGAACTTGGGCTGTCGCCATCATGTTGCCGAGATCATGCTCGAGAAAGTTTTCAGCCTACATGATGTGTCAAAGTCCCCAAACATCGAGATCTTCGGTCATTTTAAAGACTACTGGCCTTCTATCAACCAAGCTGCATTTAGCACAGCAATGGATGATGAAAGAACTGCAGCATTGGTCACTCCATGGAAGGACATTGTCATAAATGTTGCCATGGATCAACTAAGTCAAACTCAACCACGTGATGATTATCGCGAGCTACTTGAGCTAACAATTATTTTCTTGGGAGCCATTCCTCCACGTGGAGTATCGTTCCAGTATCCCGGAGCCGTTCATCGTGCTCGCTGGATGGCTAGAGCCATATATAGCATCAAAATGTGGCTGTTCCGTACTCAGTTCCCCCTTCACCAGCAGTCACGTGGATCTCGACGGAAATCTTACAGCAAGAAAGTGTGGGACCACATAGAGGAAGTATGCCTATTTGTGACTGCAATCTATATCAAGTACTGGTTCGAATGTCCATCATCAACCGGAGCTCCGATGAATGACCTTACCTTACTATGTGAACTGTCTGCATATTCAAACCGAGATGTTGCCAAGGCAGCCATCACCGCATTTGGCCGTCACCTCTGGTACCTTTCAGAAATACTGGTGGGCTTCAGTTTTTTCGATGACCGAGTGGCAGTAGAGGAGAAGAGACTTATGATGGTAGCACTCAGAGAGAATGACGGCTCTGACGACCCTCCAAAACGCATTTCGCCATTCACTGAACCACTGACCAAGGGAATCCATGACTTTGTCACCAAATCAACTCTTAAGTTCTTCAAACTGCTGGACCTGCAGGAAGAGTTCATGGAACATGATCCAAGTGAATGGGGAGAACTGGAAGTGTACCAGCGTAATAAAGAAGTTGTGCAGTCGGTGAAAGTCATCAACGACCTGGCAGAACGCGGCGTTGCACTCATTCAAGAATTCAACATGTCGCTCACACGCAATGAAGAGCAAAAACAGTTCTTGCTGCAGGTTGTTGAGGACCACAGGAAGACCTTCTCAGCACCCACAAAAACCGCAGCAATCAAGCGAGCCCAGCCACAGTGACGCTAACCAACAACCAACAATCCAACATTAACTTATGGAAAAGCGGGATGATAGCAAAAACCATTTCACTCACTTATTTCTCTTAATGTGCAATGATTGTACATGTCTACGACTGTTGTTTAATGTTTATGTATTTTAATAATGCAGTAATTAGCATTAAAAACAAAAGTTATTGACATAAGACTGATTAGCTGGAAGTAATGTGCAAATTGCCATATTTTTCAGCGTAAATAAGACATACAGTCATATTCGTCACAAAAAAGTGTGTTGTGCAAGTTCTAAATATCGTTTTATTGATCTAATTTTTGGTAAATAATATTTCTTTAATCAATGGAACACAATGGAGGGTTGGAGAAAGTTGAACTAGAGATTTCATTTCATGGGACCACCCTATTATATATATATAACATATATATTATATGCATGTTAGCATAATGCATGTTAGCATAATGCATATATATATATATATATATATATATATATATATATATATATATCTGTATGTTTGTGTGTTTGTGAGTGTTTGTGTGCGTTTGAGTGTGTTTCTGTGTATGCATGTGTATGTACGTATACATGTATATATACCGTGCATATATGAATCATGACATTTCTATAGCGCCTTTTCCTAACAATTCCATAGACTCGAACCCGTAGATATCAACCAAAGGGAGAACTGATTGAAGATTCATCCACCAGTCAATCAATAGACTGTCACGTTTCGTCAATCAAGCGAATCGATCACGAATTAGAAATTGGCTGATGACGAAATCGACCTGTCAATCATTGTGCGGCTCTTTTCCCCAAAGACCAGCCGCATTTCTCGGGCCACTGCGACCTCCGTGCTCTGGTGGTGCCGGTCCCAAGCCTAGATAAAGGAGGAGGGCGACGCTAATCAACTTCGTTTTGAAGTCGAAAGCGTCGGTAAAGACAAACTATATTATACCATTGCAAACATCGGTTAGTCCATTTTCTTATTTTTAGTTTTTTCAAAAACAAGACAGCATTATTTGATTAAAATAGTGTATGATAATGGCTAAAATTAGACTCCACCACTGCCACAAGGACAAGGTTAAATAAAGGAGCACGATGGTAGCAATAAAAATTTAAAGCTATTCTTAGACACCTTTAAAACGCGTTCAACCGATTCTATATATACTTGAACTGCGCTCCATAGTTAGCTTTTGCAAAGTACGTTCCTTTGCAACGTGATTATGTTTGCAATACAAACGGTGAATAGAAAATTACAATCGTAATGAAATAAAATGGGAATTTTTGGACGCATGTTTAAACAGATTATTTTTTAAAGGCATTATTTGAAATACAATTATTGTGTAATCTCCGCCACTGTCCGATCTAATGTAGTGCCAGTCGGAAGCCTGGGAAAAGGAGGAGGGCGATACCAACCATCTTGTTATGGCACGATACGTTCGTTTCGTAAATAGAAACAAACTGGTTGTCCATTTTATCATTAGTAAAGAAAAAGATTTTATTGTATATTTCAAAATAAAATTTTGCAGCAAAAACAGCAAAATTTAAACTCCATCACTGTTACAGGTGATGCCTGCAGTAACAAGCTTAAGTAAAAGAACACGCCAGTTACGCTGGATAATTTAATGCTCTCTTTCGACACCTTTAAAACGCTTTCATCCGACGTTATATATACGAGGACTGCGTTCATTGGGTTGTTACAGAGCAATTACCATTCCGACGTGATAATGTTTCCGATAAGAAACGTTGAATTTAAAATTACAATAGTAATGAAATGAATAGGAATTCATTTGACACTTTTTAAAACAGATTATTTAAAAAAATCGACGGCATTATCTTAAATAAAATCGGGTTGCAAAGTTCGCAACTGCTCGTACTCTGGTAGTGTCAGTCCAAAGCCTGTGTAAAACAGGAGGGCTACGCTAGCAATCTTTGATATGACACAACGTCCTTCCTTAAACAGAAACGATGGGCTTATCCATTATATATTTATTATAAAACAAGATTGTATTGTTTTTTCATAATAAAATAGTGCAGGTGATGAAAGTAGCAAGCTTAAGTAAAGAAACAGGCCGGTAATACTGGAAATCTAATACTCTTCTTAGATACCTTTAAAACGTATTCAACCGGTGCTATATATATAGGAACTGAGCCAGCAGTTAGTTGTTGAGAAATAAGTTTCCTTGGTAACGTTATTATGTTTGCAAAAAAAGCGGTGAACTGGAAATTGTAATGAAATAAAAAATAGGAATTCGTTGATTATTGTAAAAAAAAGATTGATTGTGATGTCCGCCACTCTCCGTTTTCTTGTAGTGCCAGTCAGAAGCCTGGAGCAAAGAGGAGGGCGACGCTAACCATATTTGTTATGACACAACGTCGTATAAGCCAAAACAATCGGATCACCCACTTTACAATTAGATTGTATTTTTCGTTTTAAAATGGTTTAATCAAAAACAAGATTGTATTATATTTTCATAATAAAAGTGGTGAAGAGCGAAAATTGGAACAAGTTAAACTCCACCGCTGCCGCAGATGATGCTAGTAACAAGCTTAAGTAAACGAGCATGCCGGTTACACTTGAAAATCTAATGCACTCCTTAGACACCTTTAAAACGTTTTCAATCGACGTTATATAGACGATGATTGCGTTGGGTGGGTAGTTTTCTGATGTCAATGTGTTTGTGATAAGAAACGGAGAAGTGAAAATTACTATAATAATAATAATAATAATAATAATAATCTTTTCTTTATTAAGCGCCTGACAAACGCACTGCGCTGTACATTTACATGTTATGCAATTGAAACAATCTTAACTACTAACAGAACAGACAGCCTGCAATACAACGGCGCTAATAGCAGCCTACAAAGCATATATCCGCCATACGGGACTCGAACTCGGTACCTCTCGCTCTCTACGCCAGATGTTATCTAATGCGCTATCGGGCCCCAAGTTCTAATTCCCCCAATAGTGATGAAATAAAATAGGAACTTATTAGACACTTACTTGTCTAAACAGATTATTCAAAAAATAAATGGCAATATTTGAAATAAAGTCGGAGTGTAATCTCCGCCACTCTCCGTTCTCTGGTAGTGCCAGTCAGGCGCATGGAAAGAGGAGGAGGGCAACGATGACCATCTTTATTATGACAGAGTGTCGTTAAACGAAAACAATCGCATTTTGTGAATTTATATCGCTCATGCTTGTTCACCAGAGTGCTGTTTGGCAGCTGGATATATGAAGGAATATACTTACTTACTGACTGACTGACTTACTTACTTACTTACTTACTTACTTACTTACTTATTTACTTATTTACTTACTTGCTTGCTTGCTTACTTGCTTACTTGCTACTTACTTGCTTACTTTACTTACTCACTTATTTACTTATTTACTTACTTACTTACTTACTCTACTTCACTTATTTACTTATTACTTACCCACTCACTCACTCACTCTACCCCACCCACCCACGCACTTGTTGCGTATACTACTCACTTGCGCATACTCCACCCACCCACCCACGCGCACTTACTCCACCACTCACTTGTTGCGCACCTGTTGCCGCCCACCTCACCTGCGCCACTCCCACCTTGCCTTTACTCCCTTCCACCCATCCTTGCTTGCTCACTTTGCCTTGCGCACTATTCCCACCCACCTGCCTCCGCGCACCCAGCTTCCACTTGTTGCCACTTACCTACGCTTTACCACTTATTTGCGCTTGCTCACCTTACTTACTTACTTTTGCTTGCTTACTTACTTACTTACTTACTTATTTACTTACTTACTTACTTACTTACTTACTTACTTACTTACTTACTTACTTGCTTACTTACTTACTTATCCATTTGATTATAATTCAGAAATAAGATTGTATATTTGATAATCTAATAGTGCAGCAGGAAATTGGCAAAAGTTACTGCCACAGGTGATGCCAGGAACAAGTTTAAGTAAAGCAACTCGTCGTTTACACTAGAAATCTAAAGAGCTTCTTCGACACCTTTAAAACGCGTTCAGCCATCGGTATAATATTTATGGTCTACCTTCAGTGGTTAGTTAAAACAGTATTTACATCATGATTATGTTTGCGATAAGAAACTGCGAACTGAAAATTACAATAGTATTCGTACCCATCGCCGCAAAATTACTAGTGTCAGGAACTTATGAAGAAGAAGATGATGATGATGATTACTCAGCTACTGTATATCTAATCCAATGACTTTATATAGCGCCGTCATCATATCGGTCGTAGATATTATAGCCGAAGATAATATACGGTAATCCCAGATCTGCATGGCAAAAGGAAAGGTCAGGAACGGTCATTGAAGGTAAATTACGGTAATCTGAAATAAGACGATGGAAGGAAATGTCAGGAAGAAAAGTTCAGGTTAGGTCAGGTGAGCGACGGTAAATATAGCAATCGGTCCATGGCACCACACTCGCGTCATCTATCGACCGCTAATTAAAATCTTCGCCGCCAGAGGTCACAAATCTTCCGTTCACCTGTTTCATCCATTCATCCACCCAACCATACATCCATGATCCATCCATCCATCTTCCAATAAAAAACCATTCATCTTTTATTCCATTCATCCATACATCCATGAGCCATCCATATGACTCTCCTCCCTTCCATCCATTCTTCCTTCCATCCTTCCATCATTCCATTCTTCCTTCCTTCCTTCTTTCCTTTCTTGCTTCCATCCATTCATCTTCCATTAAAAAACCATCCATCAATTTATTCCATCCATCCATTCATTCATCCATCCGTATATTCATCCTTCCATCCATCCTTCCATCCTTCCGTCGTGTTTGACGCTCATGACATGAAAGTCGACACCGTCGTCACAGTCTGACTTCATATGACGCTCGTCATCGGTCGCGTCATTTCATTAGCGACGTAGGTAATTAGACTGAAGAGGGGAGGGAGGGAGGTGGTGGTCAACAGAGAACGAACACGTTCCCCCTTCGCGGAGACCCTCCCCCTAAATCTAGGTCCACATCTTCCCCACCATCATCCGCCCCTACCCCATCAAGAGACGGTAAGCCGAGAGAAAAAGGAGCTACATAATTCGTTCCTCTCCTCCTCCTCCTGTCCATGCTTCTCCTCGCCATTCTCCTCGTATTCTCCCGCTCCTCCTCTTCTCAATTATCCTCCTCCTCTCCCTCCTCTCCCTTCTCCTCCTCCGCCAGACCTCCAGTGCCTACTCCTCCTCTCCATTAAACTCGTCCGACTTCTCCTCCTCTCTACTTCCTCCTCCTTTCAATTATCTTCCTCCTCCTCCTCCTCCTCCTCTCCCTTCTCTTGTTTTCCATCCTCTTCCTCCTCTTCCTTCTCTTGTTTTCCATTCTCTTCCTCCTCTCCATTCTCTTGTTTTTCCATCCTCTTCCTCCTCTCCCTTCTCTTGTTTTCAATCCTCTTCCCCTCTCCATTTTCCTTCTTCGTCCTCACCCTCCTCCTCTCCCTTTTCCTCCTACTCCACTGCCTACTCCTCTCTCCATTCCCCAATCCCCTCTCCATTCTCCTCGTCCTAATTTTCTTCTCATCCTCCTCCTCCTCTTCCTCGCCCTCTCTGGCTTTCAGTTACAAATTCATTAAGAAAACAAGTTCGCTGAAGTCCGGTCATTGTAATTTGTAATTTAAAACTAATAATATGGCGCAATAAGGTCAACACCCAAATGATCAGTCGCTAAGACAGAGAGAGAGGCAGATTATGGTGGATAAACAATTAGAAACAGAGGTAGGTCTTCGGTTGAGAAATGACATCAGGTGCTGAGCAGAGCAGGAAGGACAGATACAGGGAGAGAGATATTGAGCAGAACGGACTGACACAGGGAGAGAGATATTAAGCAGAACGGACAGATACAGGGAGAGATATTGAGCAGAACGGACAGATATAGGGAGAGAGATATTGAGCAGAATGGACAGATACAGGGAGAGATATTAAACAGAACGGACAGATTCAGGGAGAGATATTAAGCAGAACGGACAGATTCAGGGAGAGATATTAAGCAGAACGGACAGATTCAGGGAGAGATATTAAGCAGAACGGACAGATACAGGGAGAGAGATATTAAGCAGAGCGGACAGATACAGGGAGAGAGATATTAAGCAGAACGGACAGACACAAGGAGAGATATAATTATTCAACCACTCATCCATTTTATTGTATCGCGCATAGAACATACAAAATGTCAGTTGCTTACCAGAAGTGGAATAACCATGAAGGGATGGAATCGACGAAAGACTAGAAGATGGTAAAACCACTGGAATACCATGCGATGAGCTGTTCAAGTAACAAAATTGAAAAAAACGGGTAAAACGAAAAACCTTTAAAACATGCAAAACAAGATCTAAGCATCTTAAAAGGAAAATTGCAAAATAGAAATCGTGAAAATTTTCTCACAATTTTTCGAATGTAGCAGCGATTTGAATAAAACTAGGGAGAGAAAATAAAAATTATATTTTCATTATTATAATTCTTGTTGTTGTTGCTGTTATTAATAGACCCTATTATTATCATCATCATCGTCGTCGTCGTCATCATCACCACCATCAACAAAATCATTACTATTATTTAAAACATAGCATACTTACATTTTCTGGCTGAGTGTTTCCCGCTCAAAGGACAAACTTTCCTCTGCTTTGCTGGACCGAAATCTTTTCACCTGATTAAAAGAGAATTTCCACACGATATTATACAGGTATACTCAAATGATTATGGCTGTAAATCTAATCTAATCACAGGACTTCCATAGCAACATTACGATAATGCACTATAGCTTCCTTAGTCCTTACACTGCACTGGCTTCCTTAGTCCTTACCCACAGCGTATTGTGTATCGAATCTCTGTCTTGGTCCGGCGCTGTATTGAGGGTCTAGCCCCTCCTCTGCTGCTCCACCACATGCGCCCAGCGTCGTTGCTTTCTCCGCTCGGCTGCACAGGCTGAGCTCATTGTTCCTCGTTCGCGGACTGCTCTCAGGCAGCGTCGCGCCTTCTCCGTGGCGGGCCCTTCAACATGCTTCGTCTGACACCTGCTGGTCACTCTGCCTCATTTCTCAGTTCTCTTAAGACCGGGGTTGGACTGGGAGCGCTTCTGAGTAGGCATCCTTGAAGGGGCGCTATATAAATTTTCTGAAATAAATAAATAAATAGATATCAAAGGCAAGATTAAGTCTTGCTTCACTCAGGGCCTCAGGCATGACTGTAGAAGCCTCAGTTCATCGACCAACCATTACGACAACGCATTATGAAGGTTTGACAGTATGTGTTCCGCGATATAAAGTCAACACGCGGCTTCACACACGCACGCTTACACACACACACAGACACACACACACACACACACACACACAGACACACACACACACACACACACACACACACACACACACACACACACACACACACACACACACACACACACACACACACACACACACACACACACACACACACACACACACACACACTACGACCGGAAAATAAACAAACTGCTCTAAGATAAATCCGTTTCTTCCTTTTATCTTTCTTCCATCCTTCATTCATCCTCCCCTTCCTCCCAACCCACCTTACTTCTTCCCTTCCTGGGCTTCTTTCTTTCTTCCTCATAGCCATCCATTCCTTTCTTACATCCCCCCATTCTTTCCAGCCGCTCATCAATCCGTCAGTCCACCCACCTATCCATCCATTCACCCAAATTGCACCCACTCACCCACCCGATCCATCCATCCATCCACCCATCCATCCACTCCTTTTTTTCCTTCCTTCCTTCCTTCCTTCCTTTCTTCCTTCCTTCCTTCCTTCCTTCCTTCCTTCCTTCCTTCCTTCCTTCCTTCCTTTCTTCCTTTCTGTATCCATACCTCCGCCTCACCATGAATCCTCTGCCCCATTTAAAGGAAGAGCAGGAGGCGAAGAAGGAAGAGGAAGGGAAGAAGGGGAACGACGCGCATGACGCCTCAGACGTGACATCTGAATGACGCCCCACCGATAGAGGGCGACTGTACAAAGGTCAGGAGGTCACGGAGATGAACCAACGCTATTAGGCGACACAATGGGGTTAAAAGAAAGACGGGAACGAGGGCAGGGTAATGACCCCCCTTTGGGCGGCGGAAGGGGTGAGGGAAAGGCCGCCCTGGGGAGAAGTTGGCCTCGTCGAATTAGACACGCGGTCCACGTGAATTATGGGTAGTCAAAGAGTTGGCGCCAATGGGGGTAACGACAGAAAAGAAGGGGTAAATCAGGGCAAAGGGAACCCCCTGACAGGGAATCAATCAAAGGTAAAGGTTCAGTAATGTAACTTCTGTAAGGTATAGGGGCAGCGATGAGGTAGGTTAGATTAGGTGAGAAAAATGACGAGGTGATGTAGAATCAAAAATTAACAGCATTCATTCAGAGGTCCAAGCAATAGCAATATCAGTAACAACAGCAGCAGTAGCAGCAGCAGTAATATAATAATAATAATAATAATAATAATAATAATAATAATAATAATAATAATAATAATAATAATAATAATAATAATAATAATAATAATAATAATAATAATAATAATAATAATAATAATATCTTATCTTTAATAAGCACCTGACAAACGCACTCCGCTGTACATTTACATGTTATGCAATTGAAACAATCTTAACTAATAATAATAATAATAATATCTTTTCTTTAATTTAGCGCCTGACAAACGCACTGCGCTGTACATTTACATGTTATGCAATTGAAACAATCTTAACTAGTTAACTACTAACAGAACAGACAGCTTGTAATACACGGCGCTAATAGCAGCCTACAAAGCAAATCCGCCCTAACGGGGCTCGAACTCGGTACCTCTCGCACTCTTCGCCAGATGTTATCCAACGCGCCACCGGACCCCCGAACTACTAACAGAACAGACAGCTTGCAATACAACAACAACAAGAACAACAGCAACAGCAGCAGCAGCAGCAGCAGCAGCAGCAGCAGCAACAACAACAACAACAACATTCCAAAAGAACACTCTCGTAACATTTGGAAACACAATAATAATGAACTTTAAGTGTATACATTATTTTAAAATAATTACATGCTTTCCTTGCACACCTTTAAAACATGGTAAACCGATCCTATATATATATATATATAAGACGCATTATGCCAAAACTAATCTTTGTCGTCGGCATGGCCTATGTTGTCATAAGCTGCCGTTAAACTGAGGATCCACTATCAATTATTAATTGAGAAGAAAATATGGGATCGGGCTTTTTAATTGTTCATTAAATACAAATAATAATATCTATCAAAGGCCAGGAAAGATAGGATCAACGACATAAGGAAAATAAATATAATAATAGTAAATCAGGTAAATAAAACTAATGATGTTAAATACTAAGTGGTGGTTTTGGTGGTAGTAGTAGACTATTACTACTACTACTACTACTAGTAGTAGTAGTAGTAGTAGTAGTAGTAGTAGTAGTAGTAGTAGTAGTAGTAGTAGTAGTAGTAGTAGTAGTAGTAGTAGTAGTAGTAGTAGTAGTAGTAGTAGTAGTAGTAGTAGTAGTAGTAGTAGTAGTATATAGTAGTAGTAGTAGTAGTAGTAGTAGTAGTAGTAGTAGTAGTAGTAGTAGTAGTAGTAGTAGTAGTAGTAGTAGTAGTAGTAGTAGTAGTAGTAGTAGTAGTAGTAGTAGTAGTAGTAGTAGTAGTAGTAGTAGTAGTAGTAGTAGTAGTAGTAGTAGTAGTAGTAGTAGTAGTAGTAGTAGTAATAGTAATAGTAATAATAATAATGGTAACCCCTTACATTACAAAAGAACACTATCGCAATATGCAAAAACGTAATAATAATTAATTTTAAGAATATTATACGTTTCCCGTGGACACCTTTAAAACGCGTTAAACCATTTTTATATATTCATAAGTGCGCTTTGATATTAACGTTATAATGAACTGGTGTTGCCGAAGTAATAGTAATAATATCAATCAAAGGAATTGTACGATATAGGGTCAACTACTGCAAGGAAAATAAATAAAATGATAAGGCAAATAAAACTAATAAGGATAAATACCAAATGATGATGATGATGATGGTGATGATGATGATGATGATGATGATGATGATGATAATATTTTCGTTTATTCAGACAATACGGTTGACAAACCGCAACCGGTTACAGTGTACAGTTATGCAATTGAAACAATTCACAAGAACACAAATGACATAAATCTTAACTACTAACAGAACAGACAGCCTGCAATACACGCGCTAATAGCAGCCTACAATGCTTATCTGCCCTACGGGACTCGAACTCGGTACCTCTCGCTCACTACGCCATATATGTTATCCAATGCGATATGGGGCCCCGATGATGATGATGATGACGATAACAACAATAATAAATCAATGATAGTTATATGCAAAATGTGCTTCCCATATGCTTTGATCACTGAAACGCTACAAGATTCCCCGGCAACTACCAAAATTATTCACTTACAGTTCTTGCTCCTGACCAACCAGAATCATGTAGCGCCGATACAAAGAAGGCTGCAGTGGTGTCCGTGGCTCGGTTTTCTGCGGCGCTCAGAGATTTCGGAGATTAAAACTTGCATCTATACAACTCTGGCTAATCCGTATTCCATGAAACATGATCTAATCTTATCCAATGGTTTATATAGCGCCGTTATGAGAATGTTCAATATAATTACCAGTCGTTTGGCGCTTGAAGTGAAATCGCTTTCGAAAAACAGAACCTAGTGAAGAGGCATCCACCAAAATCGCGTGTCCGGTGATTATAAAATATCAGATATCAGCATTGTAAAGGTGTCTTAAACACCGCTCTAACCGTATCTCATTTCTGTAATTATAGCTTTTGTTATGAGCATGTTAAACGTGACTAAATAGAGGGCGTCCAGACTCCAGAACATGTTTCATTCCTATATATAGCTTCTGTTGTAACCGTTTGAAAGGTGTTTAAAATAGCTCTCTACCACAAGGCTATCAATCTCATTTTATATAACCTCCGTTATCACCGTTTTAAAGGTGTCTAAAGAGAACGCTGTAACACATCGGCTACTGTGTTTTATTCCAATCCATTAGAAATTTAAGACGGATAACTGGATATCCCATGGAACATCGAAGCCAGAATGAACGTTGACTATATATGCAGGTAAAGCTACTTTTTCGAAAACAACGAACATATACATACACCAGACAGACAGACACTAGATGTCGCTAATGCGTCCGAAATCCCAAGTCGTCGGCTCGTTCGGTCACTCTCCGAGACCGGGCAGCCCACCCTCCCCCCCCCGTTGGGTTGCAGCCAATGGCAGGCGAGGGTGGCTACCGAACGCAGCAGCCCTGTTGGGAAGACCAGACAATACCACACCTGGCATCTGCGTGTTAACCCCCATCTGCGTTGGTGAGTTCACCCCTGCTGTGTTCCAGCCAAGCGAAACCAAGATACATTAGTAACCATATGGCTTCGAAATGGGTTCTCATTGTGCGCCTATATAGAACCGCTGTAGGTCCAATGAAACTTCGCGATGCATTTTCACGGTCTTTAAAAAAACACAGCGAATGTCTCTCAATGACATGAGTAAAGTATGATGATGACGACAAAAGAAAAAGGTTTCTTCTAACACCTTCTTTCTGACAGTGCCAGTCCCAAGCCTGGATAAAGGAGGAGGGCGACGCTAATGGTCCTTGTTACCACACAGCTAGTCGTTAAAAAGGAAATACACACACACTCTAACACCTTTAAAAAGTCTTTCATTCGCCCTAGAAGTATAAGCAGAGTATACCGGATTTTAACACACCTTTTCTAGGTGATACAATCTGATTTAAGTAAGCGTATAAATTAAATTGAGCTGTAATATGCCAAAACTAATCTTTGTCGGCGGCAACGGCCTATGTTGTCATAAGCTGCCGTTAAACTGTGGATCCATCCATCCATCCATGAATCTTAGTCTTATGCGGTGTCTTCATACGAGTATTGTACTGGTGAGGTCGACGTCAACGTCCCTGGAGGTAATATTAAGATGGCTTTAAACAACGGAACACTAGAGGGCTCACTGCGCTGCCCGTAATCTGGCAGTACCAGTCCCAAGCCGAAATACGAAGGAGGGCGTCGCTGATCATCTTGGATATGACACAGCGTCGTTGAACACAAGCAGAGCCTTTATAACTCCCAATAAAATCAACCATAGGTTTGAAGTGTTAGCGACTTCATTTTCTTAGCGTCTGTCTGTCTGTCTGTCTGTCTGTCTGTCTGTCTGCCTGTCTGTCTGTCTGTCTGTTTCTCCCTTCGTCTGCATGCGTTTCCTCTACGCAACGCATGATAACTATGATGACGACGACGACGACGACGTCGATGATGATGATGACGACGACGATATTGTGATACCAGGTGCATAGTATAACAATCGACCAGTCAGAGGTCAGACATTCATCACTTCACGATCTGGCGAACCATAAATAATCGACGATTAACAAGAACAATACGAGGTGACGATAACAACCAACCTACGCTTCGGTTCCCACCCTCTCTGTGTCTGTGTCTCTCTGTCTGTGTCTCTAGCTCTGTCTGTCTGTCTGTATGTCTGTCCCTGTTTCTCTCTCCCACTCTCCTCCTGACTGTCTCTCTGTCTGTCTCCCTCACTCCCTCTTTCTCTCTGGCTCTGTTTGTGTCTCTCTATGTCTGTCCGTATGTCTCTCTCTCTCTCTCTCTCTCATTATCTCTTTCTGTCTGTCTGTCTGTCTGTCTGTCTGTCTGTCTGTCTGTCTGTCTGTCTGTCTGTCTGTCTGTCTGTCTGTCTGTCTCTCTCTCTCTCTCTCTCTCTCTCTCTCTCTCTCTCTCTCTCTCTCTCTCTCTCTCTCTCTCTCTCTCTCTCTCTCTCTCTCCTCTCATCTCTCTTTCTCTCTCTCTCCTTCTCCCTCTCCCTCTCCCTCTCCCTCTCCCTCTCCCTCTCCCTCTCCCTCCCTCTCCCTCTCCCTCTCCTCTCCTCTCCCTCTCCTCTCCTCTCCCTCTCCCACTCCTTCTCTCCCGGTCAATCGGCGGTGACCCCGGGGCCAGCGGGATGCTCCCCGGATCACGGCTGTTCCCTCGACCCTCCGTCCCACCCACCGTCCATCCGCCAACAAGCCCTTCCATCCACACTCCCTGATTTTCACATGTCAACAGCTAAGGCCGTACCAGAAACCGGTCCGAACGTTTAACGTTTAACGACGTCTCGTGGCTGGAATGCCATGCGGGGCCATTAAGGTAGACCTCTGTATACCTGGTCTAGGCCTTACTTACCTAGAAGAAAGGAAGGCTGTTCACATGTCAACACTCACGTCAGCACCCTATATACTTGCCGAGAAATCGGGTATAATCGAGTCTCTCTCTGTCTCTGTATCTGTGTCTGGGTCTGGGTCTGTCTACGTTTGGCTGTCTCTCTGTGTGTGTCTTTCTCACTTTCTCTGTCTATGTGTTTGTATGTGTGTGTGTTCGCGCGCGTCTCTGACTGTCTCTCTCTAACTCTTTCTCACTGTCTCTGTCTCACTCCCTCTATGTCTCAATTTTTTTCTCTCTCTCTCTTTGTCTGTCTCTGTCTGTTTCTGTCTCTTTCACTGTCTGTCTTGCCTGCGTACGCGTGCGTGTGCGTGTGCGTGTGCCTGTGTGAGTGTGTGTGTGCGTGTGCGCGTGTGTCTGACCTGCCTCGCAAGCGATCAAACAGTCATTAACGCTATACTTGGGAGAGGGCGATGACCTCGTTAACCCCACGAGAAGACAATGGATGGGTGGATGGATGGGTGGGTGCATGGATGAACAAATTTCTGAATGAACGAATGAACGCCTCCCATATTTAGGCCAGGAACTGTTTAAACGAGTCCTTACGAAACGATTAGCGTCGCCCTCCTCTTTATCAATGCTTTGGACTGGCGTCATCGAAGTGCATTTATACGTAGCTGCGGAGTTAATTATTATCGACTAAAATCAAGTCGTAAATGTAATAATCTCCAGACTTCTACAGCACCCAAAAAAATCTAAGTCGTTGGAATCAGGCGCTCAGTCAAGACAAAATCGGTGGACAGCGTACTGGCAGGCTCAGATTCGGTCCCAGGTAAGAAGCACAGTCAAGCAGGAAGATAGTAATTTTCTGTGTGTAACGACTAACGACATCTTGTGGCCAAGAGAGCCGTACACGGCAACCTTATACGTTGCGTGAAATCTAGACTCCAGTCTCAAAAATTGCCTCAGTGATTAAAAATTAATGCCGCTGATCAGTATATATAGTATCGGTTGAGAGCGATTTAAAGGTTTCCAAAGACAACATTTATAATTAAACAGTCTTCAATGACACCTTGTGGCTTCGTGGGCCGTTAACGTCTAAAGTCTAGATAGGCAAGCTTTAAAAATAAAATGCCTCTGATCTTTATATATAGTGTGTCCACAGTTTAACGGCAGCTTATGACAACATAGGCCGTTGCCGCCGACAAAGATTAGTTTTGGCATGGGTGGGTTTCTGTTTAACGACTAGCTGTGTGGTAACAAAGACCATAAGCGTCGCCCTCCTCCTTTATCGAGGCTTGGGACTGGCACTGTCAGAAAGCGAACAGTGGCGGAGTTAAAATATTACAGCTCAAATTTATATATAGTATCGGTTGAGAGCGATTTAAAGGTGTCTTTAGGCAACATTATAATTAAACAGTCTTCAATGACACCTTGTGCATGGTTACGTGGGCTGTTAACGACGAGAAGGACAATCATTAAAAATAAAATGCCACTGACGTTATATATTATAACGCGCCTTATAGAGTATAGTTTGAAAACGACTTAAGGCTGTCTAAAAAGAACACATTGTTAAACAGTGTAATACAATACAATACAATCCGTTGGGCGGATATGCTTTGTAGGCTGCTATTAGCGCCGTTGTATTGCAAGCTGTCTGTTCTGTTAGTAGTTAAGATTTCAATTGCATAACATGTAAATGTACAGCGCAGTGCGTTTGTCAGGCGCTTAATTAAAGAATAAATCTTATTATTATTATTATTATTAACTTGCATTTATAACGCGCCTTAATAAAACAGTCTTACTCAAAGGACGCGTTACAATGTACTTACTAATCATAGAACTTAGAGAACAGTTAAATTTTAAGTTCAGATTTAAAAATATTAATTGACAATGATCTTCGGATTAGTTCTGGTATAGAGAGTTCCATTCAATTTAACTGGACCAGATATACTTCAAACATTCTGTTTCCAAATTGAAGATTTGAATTTGAAGATTAGAAATTGAAGAAATAAAGTCTCTGTGATTAAAAATTAATGCTTCCGATCAGTATATATAGTATCGGTTGGAAGCGATTTAAAGGTTTCCAAACACAGCATTATAATTAAACAGTCTTCTATGACACCTTGTCGCTACGCGCACATGGACCATTAACGACGAAAACAACAACCATTAAAAATAGAATTCCGCCGACTAATATATATAGCGTAGTTTAAATGCGTCTTAAGGGTGTGTAAACAGGACACATTGTTAAACAGTGTAATGCCTTACATCGCAATTCTTTCTCACTTTAACATACGAAGAAGTAACGTTTGAACACCGCAAAAATTTCTTTACCAAGAAAAAAAACAAAAATTATTTATTTCTAACTCGCCACTCACACTGTTCAGTTCAACCTTTCCAACTGGAAATTCGATCCACGATTAAGGCATTTCCATTTTCTTCCCTTCCCAACTCGATTGAGGCATTTTCTCTTCCCTTCCTTTCCCAACTGGACGCCGGAGTGATCCCGTATATTATGCTTCCCAGGCCGTCAATCTATCCACAAAGACCGAGAGGAGGGATAAAGGAACCGAGGTAGGGGTATTTGGAGGGGGTGAAGTCGAAAAGCGACCTAAGAATTGACCCCGAAGGTTTATCGTCGTCGAAATCGCTGCCTATCGATTACAAGAATAAACAGGAAATTTGGCGAGTACAGAAATTCAGGTGTGGTTGGACATTTGTTCCACGACAAATAGTGTTCCGTCTCAGGCCACTTTTGGCAAAGCGAATCCTAAAGCATTTATTATTATAAATTATAGAAGGAGGATCGAACCCGTACTGTCCCAGTTACAAGGGAGGCCTTAATAAAAAGGCTACCATGTCCAAAAGGTGTGTGTGCTGTAGTCTTTAAACCAACAGTTTATTAAAAACAATACATTAGTAATATGAAAATAGAAGTCTCAGTGAATCGGCCCAGCAGACTGTAATAGTAAAGTACAGCAGTTTATAGCACAGCTCTGTAAGTGTTACTTCCGCCTATAAGTGAAAATGGTAATTCCTAACACACCTCTCTTTAAGCGCTGTAGGTACTTATAAGTACCATTAATCTCCTATGTTAATAATATCTGCATAGGATGATCTGTGTTATGCTAATTCCTAACACACCTCTCTTTAAGCGCTTTAGGTGCTTATAAGTATCATTAATATCGCATGGTTTAATAATTTAAGTATTGGACAATCTGTGTAATGTCACACGAAAGGTGAGAACTGTTCAAAAAGACAAGAGAAGAGCAACGCTAATCAGCTTCGTTATGACACAGTGTCGTTAAACAGCAATCAATCAATCAATCAATCAATCAATCAATCAATCAATCAATCAATCAATCAATCAATCAATCAATCAATCAATCATAGAATTTATATAGCAACTTAAAATGTTCAAAATAATTCCACACCTCCATAGGTATGATATTCGACGTATAAGTGAAGTGGTCCAGTATAGGCAACTCCTCACTGCCCTAACTATGGTAGAGCCAGTCCAAAGCCTTGTGAAAGGAGGAGGGTGACGCTAGTCAACTTTGTTATGACACAGTGGCGTTGAACAAAAACTATCCAACCAAACAAATGCCCTAGTAACGGTGAGTACAGTTCAAAAATAATTTCTGTCAACGTCAACGGTCTCTAGTTGTCATGAAATGGCGTTAAACTATCGATCCCATCCTATCTGCTTAGTCTAACCTTCGCCCGTAAAGTACAGGCAGAAGATCAGTCCCTTGCACACCTCTTTTAAGTCTTGCAAAGTAACACATGAAGAGCAGCAGGGCCTATATTCTTTATTGTATTGTATTGTATTTGAACACTTGTTATAGCGCCCCTACCAGATTTCCCATTCAGAGGCGCTCCCGACTACTGCGCGGACGCTGAATCGGAGTTTCACGCCGAAGCGCATGAGCAATTGCGAGTGAAGGACTTGCCCAGGGTCCCTACGCGGCGGCTTTGAGGTGGATTCGAACCCGCAACCCTCCAGCTGCAAGGCACCGAACATACCCCTATACCACCGCGCCCCAGAATATTGTGTTGTGTTGTATTGTGTTGTATTGTACTCCACGTTTATATTGCGACCGAGCCACCCGCAGTAAAGATCCGAGAAATTAATCTCTGATAAACCGACCGACCGACCGGGAAGCGAACCCGGGGCGCCGGCGTGGCGAGCGGGCACCAACCCACTCGGCCACTCAGGATCCTTTAGAACTCCGCCACTGTTCGCTTTCTGACAGTGCCAGTCCCAAGCCTGGATAAAGGAGGAGGGCGACGCTAATGGTCTTTCTTGCCACACAGCTAGTCGTTAAACAGAAAAACCACCACCATATTCTTTAGAGACTCACTTTTAAAACTCCACCACTGCCTTTTTTTAGTAGTGCCAGTCCCGAGTCCGATAAAGAAGTATGGCGACATCAACTGCCTAGCAGCCATTAGATCTCGCTAAGCATTGGATAATGCAAAAATAATTATCGATAAACACCTTTAAAACACTTTCTTCATATGCTATATATAAGCCAGTTAAGTTCAAAGTTTAATTTGTACCTAATCGTCTTGTTCTAATTGGATATTGATATGGACACCTTTAAAACGCTTTTTTCAGATGCTATATAACTGTCAGTTGAACTCAACTTTTAATTAATGAATCTGCCATGAAGTTTTTTTACCTGTGTAAAGCTGCTCAAAGTGCAAAATAAATCCGATGCGTTTTTCCGATGTTAAATAAAATATAATTAAGAACCGAATGTCTCTCGTTTAGCCAACATTGCTCAGATAACCAGAAGAGCCACCAGTGGGAGACCCACGCTGGTACTTGGGTGACTTGGCAAAGCGTTAACCCAACCAATGGCTTGCCAACTAGAGTCGGCAGATGGAAGTTCAGAGTTTCTGAAGCACGTATAGAATCTATAGAATGAGGACCGACAAAATAGACAATGTCCCAGGATTCCTCGTAGATGGAGGATGATACGGCTTCCGGTACTTGGCGATGTTGGTATATTTGGGTGACTTGTCAATGCTGGTACTTTGGTGACATGGCAATGCAGGTACAAGGAGGGCGACCTGGCAATGGTAGTAGTTGGGTTTATTTGGCTATGCTGGTACTTGGGTGAATTGGCAAAGCTGGTACTTTGGAGACTTGGCAAAGCTGATACTAGGGAGACATTGCGAAGCTGGTACTTAGAGTCTTAGATGACCTGGCAAAGCTGGTACGTGGGTGACTTGGCAAAGCTGGTACTTGGGTGACTTGGCAAAGCTGGTACTTGGGTGACTTGGCAAAGCTGGAACTATAGGGTGACTTGGCAAAGCTGGTACTTGGGTGGCTTGGCAAAGCTGGTACTTGGGTGACTTGGCAAAGCTGGAACTATAGGGTGACTTGGCAAAGCTGGTACTTGGGTGGCTTGGCAAAGCTGGTACTTGGGTGACTTGGCAAAGCTGGTACTTGGGTGACTTGGCCATTTAGATGACCTGAAAAGCTGGTACTTAGATGACCTGGCAAAGCTGGTACTTGGGTGACTTGACAATCCTCTATGTTCTGGCGGGGATTTGAACCTCCAACCTATGGATTAACGGTCCAGCACGCTTACCTCTACACTATCTATCGTTCAACCATAGTTTGTACTCAACTCAACCGAAAACAGAACAATATTTTCAAAACAAATTTCGCGTCACGGAACTACTTTGGCACTGACCTCGTTTATCCTCACACCCAACAAGACGCCTGCGAAACTAAGACTCCTCGAAACCTTGACAGGCACTTCTCGAAGCCTTCATGGAATAACAAACGCGGTCGACAGCGACGACAAGCAACGACGACGATGATGATGACGATGATGATGACGCCGTCTTCAGAAACGGTCAATAAACAAAGCGTGAACCAAACGTCGGGGGAAACAGAATACCGTTGAAACGAAAAACCCCGGGAAAACACTTCGCCCGGAAGGCGCTGTCTTTGTGGGGCCCTCGACCACGACAGCACCGCTATCTCCCTAATCAACCCTTCGCTGAGAGCTCCACCATTCAATATCTATGCAGTGTGTGTGTGTGTGTGTGTGTGTGTGTGTGTGTGTGTGTGTGTGTGTGTGTGTGTATGTATGTATGTATGTATGTATGTATGTATGTATACATGTATGTATGTATATGTATGTATGTATGTATGTATGTACGATAATTATTATTATTTTTTTTATTATGTGACGAATTTCTTTCTTTATAATCATTATCATTATCATTATCATTATCATTATCATTATCATTATTATTATTATTATTATTATTATCATCATTATTATTATTATCTTCATCATCATCATCATGCAGCTATTATTGTATTGTATTGTATTTGAACACTTGTTATAGCGCCTCTACCAGATTGCCCATTCAGAGGCGCTCCCGACTACTGCGCGGACGCTGAATCGGAGTTTCACGCCGAAGCTCATGAGCAATTGCGAGTGAAGGACTTGCCCAGGGTCCCTACGCGGCGGCTTTGAGGTGGATTCGAACCCGCAACCCTCCAGCTGCAAGGCACCGAACATACCCCTATTAGAGGTCTGCGGGTAGAGCATTTCTGCTACCCGACCCGTACCCGTAAAACAGGAACGTTACCCGTACCCGTATCCGACCCGTACTCAAAATTACTACCCAACCCGACCCGTACCCGCGGGTATACCCGTACCCGGTACGTACCCGCCACGTAATTAATAGGCCTTCCCACGATGAGTTTTATGCAGCCAACCATAACATGGCAGTTTGCCACAAACTACTTATTGAATAATTTAAGTATTTCTCAGAGGTAAATGAATGAAAGACTTGGTGTTTCAGCAATGCCTATAGCCTCAACTACCATAACTGCATCAACTTGTTTTAAAGAAATCACGGCTGCTGAACTGCCAGGTTCGGCGTCAGCGACCTCTGACCCCGGTTGTCGGGGCTGAGAATCAGATGAGATAATTATATATAAAACACTACGAACGGATTGTGTTAATGGAAACAAGCCGTTTTGTACTGTAAATTGAGCATCTATGAATCAATCTCAAGCTCACTAAGGTGTACGGACATAGGTCAACACAAGGATATGGTATACTTACTACTTAGACAGGATACCGCCAGTTATAGTAAGTATTTGAAGGTGCAAGACTCACTATTACATGTAACCCCAAAACTTCACTTCGGTACGGGTAAAACCGGGTATACCCGTACCCGTAACGCTCCTACCCGTACCCGACCCGACCCGTAAAATGTCTACCCGATCCGTACCCGACACGCGGGTACGGGTCGGGTACGGGTAAACCCGCGGGTACGGGTATACCCGCAGACCCCTAACCCCTATACCACCGCGCCCCAGTATATTGTGTTGTGTTGTATTGTGTTGTATTGTACTCCACGTTTATATTGCGACCGAGCCACCCGCAGTAAAGATCCGAGAAATTAATCTCTGATAAACCGACCGACCGGGAAGCGAACCCGGGCCGCCGACGTGTCGAGCGGGCTACCAACCCACTCGGCCACTCAGGATCTCTGCCTAATGACGAAGCATCAATCGATGGCGCTGAGCTATTATGAGTGATCTGTGAACGTCTTGCTTAAAATCCCTAAACAATAACCCATCTCAGAGGAGGAGGATCGAACCCATGTGTTACAATGCAAGCACAACCAAAAGACTTATCTTGATCGCCCATCGTCACAGTATCGTGTCCATTATATATAGCATCTGTTGACATTGTTTTAAAGGTGTCTGAATAAACCGTCTCAAAAGAGGAGGATCGAACACGCACTCTCCGAATTACGCAACAATTGCAAAAAGCAGTCCTTAGCACCTGTTTTAAGTCTCGAAATCTTTTATTAATAACAGCAGTTGGCACTTTTTATGCCTCGACTAAAACTAAAATGGCCTATAAGTAAAACAAAAAGGGCACTGTGTTACAGTCGCCATTAAGTAACAATCCATTGCTATTAAACTTCGCCAAAAACACGTTTGTGCCTTAGTGCCAGGCAGTGCCAGTCCCAAGCATGAATAAAGGAGGAGGGCGACGCTAACGATCTCTGTTATCACACAGTGTCGCTAAACTGAAACTACTACTATATATACAGTACTATGACAAACAATTACAATAAAATATGCCATTCTGATAGACTCTTTAGTGGCGCTTTTTAAATGTTTTGTTACATTACAAACCATCGCTAAGGTATAAGGTCGACGTGAACGGCCCTGACAGCCACAAGCTGTCGCTAAACATTGAAACTTATAATAGAATATAGCAGTTGAGAATAGACACCTTTAAAACGGATTTCCACCTAAGTATAATATTCGCCACCTATACGCTGTATCACAAATTTAGTAGGAAACGTATGGTCGATGTCAACGGCGTTAACAGTCTAACAGTAAGTAAGTAAGTAAATAAGTATATTATTTATTGAACCAGTTGCAATCCGCATTCCGGTGTAGGTCTACATATATACATCATACATGTATATAATAAACAATCAATAGTCAATATGAATAAGCATTCTAACTATACAAGTTTTTTTCATATTATGGCTAGCTACAGGTAAAACACGGTCATGTGACCGGGGTCGAAGGGAATAGGCCAACGGCTTTTTTGGAGGGAGAAACCTATGGAGAACAAGATGTTATTAAACAGTGGAAGCTACTATATAAGGGCTAAACAACTCCGCCATTACTGCTTTCGGAAGTGTCAGTCCAGAGTCTGGATAAATGAGGGGGAATACACTAATCATCTTTTCTACAACGCGCCACCTGGTGGATGCTTTGTACATTAGACACCGGCGCGATAGAAGTCATTAATTACAATGGCAACGTCAGTATTAAACAAGACCAGTGCCTTAATCTAGCCATGAAACTCAGCCATTGTGTGAAGACCACTTTTCTTAGCCTCGGCATATAATAATAATAATAATAATAATAATAATAATAATAATAATAATAATAATAATAATAATAATAATAATAATATCTTTTCTTTATTGAAGCGCCTGACAAACGCACTGCGCTGTACATTTACATGCTATGCAATTGAAATCTTAACTACTAACAGAACAGACAGCTTGTAATACAACGGCGCTAATAGCAGCCTACAAAGCAAATCCGCCCAACGGGGGCTCGAACTCGGTACCTGTCGCTCTCTTGGCCAGATGTTATCCAACGCGCCACCGGACCCCCGGTATATAACGTTGAAGTAGGTCATGCTGCTGAGATCTTTAAGAATTCAAGCTCTGTTGCTCTGCTCAGAAACTCCCTTAAAGGATGACAAGGTCGACCATAGTCGATAGTACGGCAGCAGCTCTGTTACACCCCTTTAAAGAATATCAGCAGAACACTACTATAGAACAGGCGTTCCTTAAACACCTCCTTTAAGCATACTATTCTTGCTCTAAATCACAGTAAACGTCCACCAACTGAATTTTACAAGGTCTTTGGCACAGCATGTTAAGTTGGAGTCGATCATATTAGCCAATAAGCAGGTCATTTATGGACGGCCCCAAGGTTTTTTGTGCACAATAAATTCAAGCCCGGTTGCATGCGACTCTGTTGAGAAAACTCCCTTAAAAGATGCAAGGTCGATGTCATCGGCCATCGGAACCATATTCGTCAATACACGCGTAACACTACTATAGTGTTATTGTTATATTCTTTATTGAAACAATCCGGTTGACAAACCGCAACCGGTTACAGTGTACAGTTATGCAATTGAAACAATTCACAAGAACACAAATGACAGAAGACATAAATCTTATAACTACTAACAGAACAGACAGCCTGCAATACACGGCGCTATAATAGCAGCCAACAAAGCACGTCCGCCCTACGAGACTCGAACTCGGTACCTCTCGCTCTCTATGCCAGTGTGTTATCCAATGCGCTATCCAATGCTATTTCTGCTTGGAATGACCTTCCTCCTCCTCTGCGTGCAAAACTATTGTCTGCAGGGTTCTCGATCCTCCTCATCTGTTCGTTCCCTCAAGACGTTTCTCTTTCCCCGGGGCTTCTACACTGACAGCGCCTCTGAATAGTCCATATACTGCAAGAGGCACTTTATAAATCTTTAGATACATGTACAATAATAATGCAATAGAACAGCAGTGCTATGCACACCTCTTTTAAGCATGTCATTCGCGCTGTAAATAACAGAAAGTCCACTTTGGTCGTTGGTTTAAGCATTTCTTGAACAAAAAAATTGTAAAAATAGTTGCAACACTGCGGTTGAATGCTAGGACCGTTGGTCGTCATTAAAATAAATAACTAATTGGGCAGAAATTAATTAAATTAAGGCTATGTGCCGATAACTGAATGACTTTTAGTAAGGTGACTTGTTCTGGGAAAGGCTGTGAAGCGCTTTGCTGTACGGTCTCAAGACACTGTAATACATGGACGGTTCTGTATAGGTTAAAACGGCGACGACTAGCGAATGACAGAGAAATAAAACGCGTCATCTTGCGATTGACGGAAGAAGAAATCAAATCAGAATTCATGTCAACATCTTAAGAAGTAGAGCAGTCCGTTAAGCCAGCATTGAGAAGCAGTCATGGTTATGAAATGTCAGCGACTTCATTTTCTTAGCCTCGGCAAAAGGTGACGGATGGCCAATCCTCTCCCTAACCGTCTCATCTTCCCACCGACAGTGTACGGTCAGTGCACTCATTGTAGCTGAGTTAGCTAGGGTTCGCAGGTGGAACAGAAATCTCGAACAAAATTTTAACCCCGAACTATTGTCTGACAATCCAGCGCGCTAACCACTCAACTATCGCACATCTACCTCTGAACTCCTTCAATATACTGCCACCCGAAAAACCAGCCTGAATTCAGCAACAGGGCATATGAAACTGAGATATGACCTGCATAGTTACACGGTATCCGATTGGCTAGAGCCATATATTTAGACACCTTTAAAAACGATGTCGAACTATTCTATATAAGGATGGGGCGCAACTGCCAATTGGTTTTTACAGCAGAGTCAATATGACGGCGTCGTTAAATAAACGATATTAAGTGGCTAACGGTTTGCAATAAACCGGACAGCACTTTTCAAAGCTGTTCTTTTAAATGAGAATCATTCATTCAGATGCCTTTTCCCCATCCAACATTTTACGCCCAATTTTCTTTGGTTCAGACCACATAACTTTAACCTTCCTAACAATGACTCACGAAATTTAATATCTCGTATGTTATTCCTGAACTCTTACTAAGCTATTATTTCATACTATGCTATCAAGTTTTTTTATGTACACTTACAGCGTTATGTCTGTTGTTAACACAATAAACGAATATATTATGATGATGGTTATATTATGATGATGGTTAGAGCGATATCTTTAGACACCTATAAAACGTTGTCGACCAATTCTATATAAGAAATGGACACGGTAGACGATCAATGTGATCCATCCACACTTCATAGGCCTATAAGTATAACCAAAGTAGTAGGGAATTGTATACGATTTCTTAGAGTATGGACAGTATGGTTCGATCCTTCGCCTCTGATCATGAAGATGATGGTGGTGATGATGATGATGGTGATGATGATGATGACGATCATGATCATGATGACAATGACGACGACGACGATGATGATGATGATGATGATGATGATCATGATCATGACAATGATGATGATGATGATGTTGATGTGATCATGATTATCATGATGATCATGACGATGATGATGATGATGATGATGATGATGATGATCATGATCATGATGATCATCATGATCATGATGATCATGATGATCATGATCATCATGATCATCATGATCATCATGATGATAATCACTGATAGTGATGATGATCACTGATAGTCATGATGATGATCATGATCATGATGATCATGATGATGACGACGACGATGACGATGATAACAGAAGCAGATTGACACTGTATTCATTGGCCTACTAAACACAGAACTTGGCAGCCAATTCCAAACGTCTCGACCACGTCATAACGTCGTCATAGAAACCGAATCCATGGATACGTATAGACACGTGACTTACCTGGACATCGTCTTCTTCCGGTTGGTCAGGTGACGGTGATCGTCTGCGATCCATGGCAGTGACCTTTAACCCCACCGGAATCACGTGGGCAGCACCTTTTCAAAGGTCACAACGTCCTGGATTGCAACCCTGCAAACAGAAATAGAACCAGTATATTGTATTGTATCGTATCTATCAATTTATATAGCGCCTCTCGCAGTGCACACCAACCAACAATAAAGCGTAATGTAAAGTATGATTTTACCCACCTTAGGTCTGTACTTGAATGCATAAATGTAATATATAACTGTTCTTGTGCATATTTTTGGCACTGATTTTTTTACAATTAATCCCGGATTTTGAAGAATTAAGAATTAAAAGAACTAAATTTTTTAAATATTCTTAATATTCGTTGGCCAGTTTTAATATTCGTCAATAATCGTCAATTTCTAAAAATCTTAATATTCGTAATATGCGCATAATTATTATACTCGTTCTATGCGCGACGCATCATCAAATTGTGGGGCAGACAGTCGGACTTTTTACTAACAAACAGTGCCTATATAGAACTAAATAAAAATGAATAAATAAAATAAATAAAATCAAACTGCCGATTCATCGCATCGAATCCGGCTTCGGCAAAAAAACAGGCCAAATATCCGGAACAGAAAATCGGTAAAAATGCTAAACGGTCACAACCTGTTACTTAAAAAAACTCTTGTATTTATACAGCACCATAAAAACTATCAACGATTTATATAGCCCCAGCAAAGCAAATACCAACCACCTCGCCGTTTAACTTCACCGAAAAACGTTCCCGCAACAGCGTTTCAGCAACTAGAAACGCCAGCATCGAGCATCACCCTTTTCTATAGGTGACATATGACTCACGGTAAAGTCACGTGGCGCAGTCAGACGTGACGCGTGTCACTAAGACGCGACGCTTGACACGCGTCATGCGTCTCGTAAGGTGACGCCGACACAAGCGAGGCAAAAGAACAAGAAAGAAGAAGAGTACAGACCAATTTTGGCCAATCAGGCGCCATTAGGGTCGCATCGAGTGTCGCCATCTAGAGTGAGAGAACAGAAAGGTAGAAAATAATCAAGACAACAAAGAAACGAAAAACGAAAAGTCGAATTTTGTCGAACAATTATCAAAACGATGTTCCTGGAACGATCATCGACCGTAACTAAATACACCAGGCAGACATAGACACAGACAGACAGACAGACAGAGAAAGTGACAGACATACAGAGAAGGAGAGACGCGCAGACAGACAGCAGACAGACAGAGAAAGAGGGAGAGAAAGAGAGACAGACACGCAGACAGATAGGCAGACAGATGGGGAGAAAGATGCAGACAGATAATTGCACGGACAAACACACAGAAACGAAAGAAAGACGCACAAACACAGAGACAGACACAGATACACAAGATAGACACATTAAGTCAAGCAGACAGACACCAGAAAACGCTGCACCAAAGACAGGCAGAGAGGTCGGGAAGGCAGACAGACGAACAGACAGACAGGAAGGCAGACAGACAGACAGGAAGGCAGACAGACAGACAGTCAGAAGGCAGACAGACAGACAGTCAGAAGGCAGACAGACAGACAGTCAGAAGGCAGACAAGCAGACAGACAGGAAACCAGACAGCCAGACAGGAAGGCAGACAAGCAGACAGACAGAAAGGCAGACAGACTAACAGACAGGAAGGCAGGCAGACAGACAGAAAGACAGGCAGGCAGACATATAGGAAGGCAGATAGATAGACATGAAGGCAGACAGACAGACACCAAAACACTGCACCAAGGACAGGCAGACAGACAGACAGGAAGTAGGACAGACAGACAGGCAGGCAGGCAGGAAAGCAGACAAAGGCAGATGAGCAGCAATCCAGGGACCAAGGTCGATCGGAAGCACATCAAGACGACTCTCATCCTCTCTGTCTCTCTGTTTCTCTGTCTCTGTCTCTGTCTCTCGGTCTCTCAGTCTCTCTGTCTCTGTCTCTCTCTGTCTCTCTCTCTCTCTCTCTCTCTGTCTCTGTCTCTCTGTCTTTCTCTCACTGTCTTTCTCTGCCTCTCTCTGTCTCTGTCTCTCCCAGAAAATAATTCATGGCCAACACTCGCTTCAAAGGAAAGACGAACCCTGCACCACTTCAGAAAATCATCCTGAAATTACTGCCCACTAAGAGCTTACACAATATATACATATGCATTATGCATATCTATATACATAGTAAATATATATATAATTAAAGTACATAATATTATATATGTCGACATAATTATATGTAGGCCGAGGTTTCTGCATATAATTGTTTATATTGTCATACATGTGTGTTAGTTAGTGCGTGTGTATGTGTGTGTACACAATATAGCAATACAAGCAAATATATGCGGAAACATTAGGTTAGAGATGAGGTGAGAACACAGCAGAATAGATTAGATTTGAATAGAATAGAATAGAATAGAATATAGAATAGAATAGAATAGAATAGAATAGAATAGAATAGATTAGATTAGATTAGATTAGATAGATTAGAAAATAGATTAGATTAGATTAGATTAGATTCCATGTGATTGGAAACCATTGGGTTGGCGGTGTTTAACATTAGGTTAGGATCGAGTTTCCCCCAGGAAAAATGAAGGAGATGTAATTTTGTACAGAAAGTGTGAAATTTAGGGATAATTCCCCCAGGATTTACAGAAAATTTGTGGGAAAACGCTCGTTACTAACCCCTCGAAAAGTCTTGGAAAACTCTAGTTACTACCCCCTCGTCGAAAAGTCTTAGAAAAAGTTGTCGAAAAGTCTTAGAAAAGTCTTGTCGTAGACTACCCCCTCGAAAATTCCTAGAAAACTCTTGTTACTATCCCCCCTCGAAGAAAATTCCCCAGTCATGTCAACTTTTCAAATAGAATTGGATATTAGAATTAGAACCCTCGATTAGATTAGATTTCATGTGATTGGAAACCACTATAGTTTGGATTCCTCTTGCATCTTCTGTTCAGAGTATTAGATTAGCAGATCTTATTCTAGATCGTATTGCATAAAGTCATTATATTTGATCAGAAGAAACGGTAAAGGCTAATATTAGCTAAGTTTAGATGACATCATAGTACACTAGATTCGATTATGTATGCGGGATAGTGTTGTGGTTAGCGTACTGGACTGTCAATCGAGAGGTAGGGGTTCAAATCCCCGTCAGGGCAGAAATTTGGTTCAGATTTCTGCTCCACCTGCTCCCCCTAGCCAACTGGGCTGTAGTGAGTACACTGATCGTCGGTGGGAAGATGAGACGGCGAGGGAGAGGACTGTTCACCCGCACTCATATGCCGAGGCAAAGAAAATGAAGTCGCTAACACTTCATACCCATCGCTGCCTTTCAGGCTAGTTCAAGGGAATGATACGCTTCTTTTCTTATTTATAGGGCCATTGCAAGCCTTAGGAAAGGTGTCTAAGGGACTTCTCGTCTTCTTCTCCCACATAAAATACAGTTTCACCCAGACCCGATTATTTAAGATTACACGGCATGTGATTCACCCGCATGATTTTATCATAAACAATCAGATTTAGATAACGTTAGATCTCGTTAGATAACACCATAATCTCGATCTCAGTTTCCACAGCAACGCGATAGCGCTTGGCTCTCTCAGGTGGGACACAAAATACCAGGTAAACACTCAGCTTCGAGCGACCCAGATTAGAAATAAAAACGCATAGCACCCACACTCACCCGTATCAGGTGTCCCACAGCTGAAAAAAATCCCACACTTTTTACTGAACTTTTCCGATCTTTCCAACTCCGATTTCAATTCGGCCTAAGCGTACAATCGAAAACTTTTGCGGCGTACACGTTTCTATACGTCCCGCATATTTATGGAGGTCTTGAAAAGTTTTCCTCGTTTAGTTTTAACCCCATTTGAGAACGCGAATAAATTCAATTGTGGTAGATGCTTTACAATATAAATATGACTTGACTTACTTGACTTATGGCCTTGGCGATGCTCCCGCACGCATAAGCCGCTCGTTTATGGAAGACTTCAATCCCTCTCTGTTGTATGCCAGGTGCATAGCCTCCTGAACCGTCCAGCCCATTTCTCCACAGTCCTCCCTTATCACAAAACTCAAAATGGAGGACACAATATAAATATGCCAACTTTAATACACGTAATTTCAAATTGTAATTAGTATTCGGTTAATTTAGCAATGCATGATTTCATTGAGCGCTTCTTAGTATAGTTACCTTAAAGGGGTGCTATGTAAATTTTTGAATGAATGACAGTAATGACGCAATATTGGTTGCTCAGTTGCTGTTTAACGACACTGTGTCATAACAAAGATGATTAGCGTCGCCCTCCTCTTTTCTCCAGGCTTGGGACTGGCGCTGCCAGAGTACGAGTATAGTGGCGGGGTTATTATAGGGGCCTATCGTTGGTGCATATGAATATATATATAGATTCCCCCTATTTGTAAACGCGCCCTCAGTTATTCAGCACGCCCAATTCTTTGCTACTTCGATCTCAACCTCATATCGAACCCGACCCCCATCTGCCTCTCGAGTTTGTTTTGACTGAGCACCGGTGTTTAGGTGGTTCCCACGGCTTAGCTCATCGTCGATAATATCGATGGCTCAAACTGTTCAAGCTGAACAGCCCTACATCATTGTTAATCGATCAGAGAAAGAAATAAACCGTGGTCAGTAATTGGAGCCACACCGCTTTGAGACCGCCTGACTCAAGCGAAATGCAACCATCATAATGTTTCAGAGGCGTTTCTCCAGTCTCTGTAGCACAGACCCGTAGATAAATAGAGGGAGCGTATACATAGAGCGTAGTGTGTCTGCTTTGACAAGTATAGCGCCTCCTAGCGGTTAAGTTCATTTGGAACGGGCATGCTATTTCCTCAGAAATTTCGAATACACGTGTGCAAGTAGCCTTTATAGCTTCAAACACGGCACACTGTCGGTCCAGCGTTAGACGGTTTCGGATCCTTAGAGCAATAATATTGTTTAAATAAATTATGACAAATTAATAAGCTTAATGAACAATAATTGACATGCAAAAGTCAAAAACCTCACTTCTTGTTATGTCGCCACAGGTCTTTCACTCAAAACTGAAACACTGCTCTTTCACAAATCCTATCCCGATTCCTTCTCTTCCCCTCACCTTCCTCGCCATTTCAACTCTAAACATCATCCGCCTTAGCCGTCTGACTGTCTGCCTGCCTGACTCTCTGGATCTCAACACCTTGCCTATCGATTCTGTTTTGACTAAGCGCCTGTGAATAAGTTGATTCCCGCGATTTCGGTTTTTGGGCGCTGTAGAAATCCCGAGATTACGATTGCGATGAGTAAATAAAACTAAGATCCTTCTTAAGAGGAAACCACTATTCGTATAT
Source organism: Aporrectodea caliginosa (assembly GCA_020284085.1). Lineage (NCBI taxonomy): Eukaryota > Metazoa > Annelida > Clitellata > Crassiclitellata > Lumbricidae > Aporrectodea > Aporrectodea caliginosa. Next base: position 540,998 of record JACEVL010000014.1, read on the forward strand.
ATTTAACCTCTTCAAGAATTCATACCCCTACTCACCTGATCCTCCGCCTTTCAATTCTCGACCTAAATGACACCCACCTTTGTAATCGTAATCGTAATCTTAATTTCCAAACTTCTAAATCACCACTCGAAAGCCAAGCGCAGGGCAACAGCTTATTCAAGAGCGCTGCGTCTAGTCATAGGGGTTGTCCAAAAGAATAGTCCGAGGGAGGTATGAGTCCGGTTTCTTGGTTGCTGTTTAACGACACTGTGTCATAACAAAGATGATTAGTGTCGCCCTCCTCCTTTCTCCAGGCTTGGGACTGGCACTACCACAGGCAGGGTAGTGGCGGAGTTCTGAGTCCGGTTTCCAGAGGATCACGTTCATATACTCTGCCCTCTTTAGCGTCACAACCATTCGCTAGGTGACGCCACCGTTGGCGCATGGACAGTCCACACGGCTCCCATGTCTATGTTTTGATATTGATGCCCATGCGTCTCAAGGTCTTCCCTCCCCATCAGTCTGCCCCAACCGCCCAAAACCCTTCCGCGTGGACTTGAGGGAGAGGGTGGTAGCAGGGACTGCGGGTTTCAAGCCGGGCAGAACGAGGGGTTAGCTGCGAGAGAACAGGGCTCAGATTGGGGCTGGAAATCAGGGCATGTCCCACTTATCAACGCCTTGCCAAAATATAAAATACGCTCCGGGCAAAATGTTTACCATCGACGAGATAGGCTGAGTTATCATCGCCTGGTACGTCGGAGGCTGACAAGGGAGGGGAATAGGGTTGATAAATCAAAGCCCTGTACAAGGGCGTTGATGGAAATTAGGCCGTGACCTCTGTTTGACCTCGCTGCAGCGATTTGTTTAAGATGTAAGGCAAGGCGTTGATCCTGTAGGCGAACGAGTTCTGTCACCAATCGCTTGGGGCGCCAGTAGACAGAGAAATGACGAGTTTTAAGGATTTGGGAGGTAATGGAGATTTTCTAGGCTATGGAGAAACTCTCAGAATCTGATGAAAGTGGCAATGACTTTAAGCTTAATATGTGTGGTTAATGAAGGTATAGACAACGGTCTGTCTATCTGTCTTCTCTCCTTCCGTCTGTCAAACAGTCTGTCTGCCTCTCTGTCTGTCTCTTTCTATGTATGTCTGTCTGTCTCCCTGGTCTCTCTGTCTGTCTCTTTCTATGTATGTCTGTCTGTCTCCCTGGTCTCTCTGTCTGTCTCTTTCTATGTATGTCTGTCTGTCTCCCTGGTCTCTCTGTCTGTTTCTTTCTATGTATGTCTGTCTGTCTCCCTGGTCTCTCTGTCTGTCTCTTTCTATGTATGTCTGTCTGTCTCCCTGGTCTCTCTGTCTGTCTCTTTCTATGTATGTCTGTCTGTCTCCCTGGTCTCTCTGTCTGTCTCTTTCTATGTATGTCTGTCTGTCTCCCTGGTCTCTCTGTCTGTCTCTTTCTATGTATGTCTGTCTGTCTCCCTGGTCTCTCTGTCTGTTTCTTTCTATGTATGTCTGTCTGTCTCCCTGGTCTCTCTGTCTGTCTCTTTCTATGTATGTCTGTCTGTCTCCCTGGTCTCTCTGTCTGTCTCTTTCTATGTATGTCTGTCTGTCTCCCTGGTCTCTCTGTCTGTCTCTTTCTATGTATGTCTGTCTGTCTCCCTGGTCTCTCTGTCTGTCTCTTTCTATGTATGTCTGCCTGTCTCCCTGGCTGCCTGTGTTGATGTCTGTCTATCTGTATGTCTGCCAGACTAATGTATTTCTGTCTGTCCGTTCGTCTGTCTGTGTATTTGTCTGCCTGTCAATCTTTCTATTTGTCTATCTATTTGCCTGCCTCTGTCTGTCTGTCTGTCTCTGTATGTCTGTCTGTCTACCTGTGTGTCTCTGTCTGTCTCTGTCTGTTTGTCGCTGTCTGTCTGTCTGTCTCTGTATGTCTGTCTGTCTACCTGTGTGTCTCTGTCTGTCTCTGTCTGTCTGTCTCTGTCTGTCTGTCTGTCTCTGTCTGTCTGTTTGTCTCTGTCTGTCTGTCTCTGTATGTCTGTCTGTCTACCTGTGTGTCTCTGTCTGTCTCTGTCTGTCCGTCTCTGTCTGTCTGTTTGTCTCTGTCTGTCTGTCTCTGTCTGTCTGTTTGTCTCTGTCTGTAAGTCTGTGCGTCTGCCTCTGTCTGTCTACCTGTCTGTCTGTCTGTCCTTAACGGCGTAAGATTTTACCTGACTCTTCTCCCTTCTATCTCCTCTAATCAACACAGGAAGTGACCCCCTTCACCCTCTACCCTCCCTCCCCCATCCCACTATTTCTTCCACTCACTTCGCTGACCACAACAGCGCAACGACATAAAATAATTAGAGCGACTGACCGGACGTTGTTGTCCGGTCCACTGCTTGACCACTGGACAAAGACGTGATTTATTATGGTCAATTAAGCCGGACTGACCACCGGTCATCACTGTCCGAGCACAGCACACCTTCCATGGCGACCACTGACCACTGACCAAGCACCTGTCGTCAGGGGCGCCTTCACCTATTCAAAGGATCCACCGAGTGTTTTGAACAATCACTGGGCTGATGAAAGAAAAGCAACATGGTCAAGAATAAGAAGAAGTTATAGTAGTGGAAGTAGTAGAAGTTGGTGTGGCGGTGGTGGTGATGGTGGTGGTAGAGGTGGTGGTGTTGTTGTTGTTGTTGGTGGTGGTAGTGGTGGCATAGCATAGCATCTCGTAGTGGTGGTGGTGTTGGAGGAGATGGAGGTATTGATTGTGGGGTGGTGGTAGTAGTGGTAGTAGAAACATTGGTGGTGGTGGTGGTGGTGGTGGTATGAGTAGTGGTAATAGTAGTAGTGGTAATGGTGGTATAGTAGTAGTAGTGGTGGAGGTGGTCGTGGAGATGGTGGAGGTAGTAGTAGTGGTAGTGGTAGCAGTAGTAGTAATAGTAGTCTAAGTCTTTGCCTTAGTCCTAACCTTAATCTTAGTCTTAGTCTTAATCTAATCAAATCAGTTTCATATATAAACTCCAGTAACGGTCCATCCTTCGCTACCTCTCCCTATCCACACACCCACCCCATTCCCTTCACCTCCCCATCCATGACTCCACCATCACCCCCCCTCCTCCAGGGCGATGCCTCTTCTCCAGAAACTCTCCGTCAATAGATGTCACTAGGACCGTTTTGCATTCGCTCCATCTGGTAATGGATCTTAATCACCCTCTGGCGCCCGAGGGGTAAACTATCTCCCTTCCGCATATACACACAAAACCAAAGATAGGGGTAAATTAATCTCAACCACCCCGATTCACTTCCCAGTTTTGGGGGTTAAGATGTCGACCCAAGAGGGGTCCTGGTAGCTCGGGGCTGAAGATAGGGCTGTAACGGCCACTGGTAATGACCCCACGAAGAACACCCTACCCTTTTAGGATTCATCATCCGTTCTACACCCTTCGAAAGGAATCCTTCTCCCTCCCGCAGTCACCAAACGGGGTAAAACCGTTTTAGGAGGGTCTCCCAGCGATTGACAAAAATTACTGGAACTGTTTTCATTATGGGTTAACAAAGGGCTTGGGGAGATGGCCGCCCTAGGGTAGGATACACGCAGGGCCAATAAGGGTTATTTAGTAAGGGTTATTACTATGAAATCGGGGTAACTTTAGGATGTCATCGTAATGACCCTTTTGTTGCATGCTGGGGTTGACTGATGACAATTAAATCCACTTTTCTTTTTTCGAAGGGCCCTTCGCATGCACTGGAAGCGCCTCTGAGTAGGTTGTACTGTGATAGGCGCTTTATAAGTCCGTAAATAGAATAGAATAGAATAGAATAGAATAGAATAGAATAGAATAGAATAGAATAGAATAGAATAGAATAGAATAGAATAGAATAGAATAGAATAGAATTATGCTAATGTTTTTTAAATTCGATTTAGTATTGATAGAGGCAACTTACTGAATTATTTACATCAAGTCTGCGACATAATAACGTTGCAAAGGATTAGATATGCAAGTGAGCAGTCTTTATTTGCACCTGACAAGCGAAAAATGCATAGCATTGCATATAGTAGCATAGCAGAGCATATAATTGCATAGCACATAGCATATCGCTGAAGAGCATATCATATCGTAGCATAGCAAATAGTAGCACAGCATAGAGCATACCCTAGATATATCGTAGTATAGCATACCATATCGTAGCAGAGCATAGCATAGCATCTCGTGGCATAGCACAGCATGCCCTAGCAGAGCATAGCATATCGTGGCAGAGCATGAAGCATGGCGTCATACAGTCATACTACTCTACATGTAATTACCAATATCATAATTATATTGTGTTCATCTGCATTATTGCAACAAAGAGGAGTGACAATAACGATGACGACGACGACGATGATGATTACTCCCCTTTAGGGGCACCATCATTACGTAACCGTCTCAGCACGTCACCAAAAACGGCGCCCGAATAGACCCTGATTAAAGCCCCCAAAGGGATCCTCGACCCCTTTGATGGCATCAATTAGTCCTCGCAAATACATTTCCACCCATACAAAGCAGAAGAAATAGTTCGATTATGAAACGAAGCGCATGCCATCCGCTGAATTTACATAGGACTTCCCGGCTCTGCGCATAATGAACCTGCGCAAAGACTATGGAACGCCGTAAGCGCAAGTAATAGACTCGTTAAGATTGTTACATGGTCAAGCGGGAGAGTAATTTCTTTTAGGTCAAAGCTCTCGTTCCTCAAAGAAAACCACCTGCTGATTCCCAGTGATGATTGTATCGTAACGTTACACATCCACAACCCACCACTCATATAATTATATACATAGTATGTACGCCACGAAGAATGTTGCAATGGCAGGCCTACACCCTCAGACTTTGAGCGCGTCTGACCTAGCACACGAGGCAGACAGACGTTTGTTCGGTGCCATTTCCTCCAACCTACATTATGTTCTATATCCGCTGTTCCGCCGATTCGTCCTACTTGATACTTGCTTCGCCCCCGTCCCCATGGTTTTTCCCTTCCTAACAAAGATGACGGTAATTTCATATCCAGAGTACTATAGACTATCTAAATATATATTGAATCTCTTTCCTCAATTATAACATTAACAGTCCAATATGTATAACATGCCTATAGTTCTAACTTTATCTAAACATTGCCTTAATCTAATCTTCAAACATCCAATAAGACCTTAGCAAGTGGCATACTTGTCAGCTTATTTTTAATAAACGAAATTTATTGATTGATGGCGAGACAATACAAAACAATACAATACAACACAAAGCAGTTCAATACAATAAAAAAAACGCAATGCAATACATTCGAGATTACCGTCATATGCCGATGCTAAGAAAACGAAGTCGCCACGCCTCCATGTCGTCGCAAGAGGGCGCTTCGATCATTCGGTCCGATCATGATGACGCTGATGATCAAGACCGGATCTTCCGCAATCATTGCCTCAGCAGGTGGTTGTTGCTGATGGCAGAAGGGGTGGAGCACAATGCCCCAGGGGTCAAGTAATGATCAATGGCGGGGATGAGAAAATAGGGTCGTTGTTGTTGTTGGGAGTCATTGACTCGGTAATGGACGGGAGGGGTGGTGGGCGGATGAGGGTGGACAGGAGGGCGGTTGAGGGTGGGAGGGCGGGTGGGGTGGGACGGGAGGGCGGGTGGGGTGGGACGGGAGGGCGGGGGACAGGGACAGGGTGGGACTCATCTGTGGTCTGGGGTAAACGAAGGGGAAAGAAACCCCTTGTATTATACCGGGGTGAAGTTTAAGAGTTAAAATCGAACCTCTGATATTTTCACTTAAACTTCTTCTTCTAGAAATTACAAAAGCTTAACAGTCGAAGAAATCTTATTTTAATGTTATAACTATTTTAAAATGTAATACTTATTTATATTTTATATGACTATTATCAAATGTTACGAATTTTCAGGGCTAATTTCTCTATTCTGTAATGCATTTTTAATGTTATAACTATTTTAAAATTTAATACCTACTTCTATTTTGTATAACTACTGGTAAATGCTATGACCATTTTCAGGGCTAATTTCTGAATTCTGTGATTTTAGTTTGTTATTTCAATTCATTACAATGAAATGATTAAATTTTTTATAGCGACACAATTCAAGAACCGTAACAAACTTGACTGAAGAATAAGAATGATTTAGAATCAGTTTAAAATATACATCTAAGTAAAATTTCATTAACTTCGCTTGCCTCTCAACAACTAATAATTAAAATAATTAAGAATATTTTCTCCAATTAGAAAATCATGCGAATTCTAAAATAATTTAATTTTTACATCAACCAATCAGTAAATACTTTAATTTTTATATCAATCAGTCAGTCAATCAATCAATTGAAATTTATATAGCGCCTCTCAATTACAAACCTTATACGAATCACAGAAATTCGGAACTTCTCAGTGGTACCACGCTTTCCTCAGAGGGCGTGTCGCTCACGCTTCACAGGACAAGGCTCTTAAGAGTGGGCGGTGACGGTCACGCTTGACCAGTGAGCATGGTCCGTGACGGGTCTGCACGCGGACACGGTCATCGAATGGACAAGAAGACTGACCAAGTGGGAAGCGGCTACTTATTTGAAGAGAAGACGTTAGTGAGGATCGGGTTACAAGTGGGAAGATACGGAGGCGGAGGTAAGACTGGTGAATTTGGGAAGATCGTAGCAAGTGATTTATTAGAGAGAGTTGTTGGAGAGGTTTCTTTGAGCTTTTGTTATAGTTATTTGTTAGAGGGATTTATTAGAGAGATTTATTAGAGAGATTTTTAAGTGATTTTTTAAAGCTTTGTTATAGTGAATTATTGGAGAGTGTTTTAGACAGTTTTAGAGAGATTTATTAGAGCTCTATTAAAGTGCTTTATTAGGGAAATTTATTAGAGAGATTTGATAGATAAATATATTGTAGCTTCGTTAATTTTACTTGCTAGAGATATTTATTAGAGCTTTATAAAATATTTGTTAGAGGTATTTGTTAGAGTTGATTTATTAGAGCTTTGTTAAATTGATCTATTAGAGATTTATTTGAGTTTTGTTAAGGTGATTCTTATATTTGTTAAAACAGATCTATTAGAGCCTTGCTAAAGTGATTTATTGAAGGGATTTATTTAAGAGATTCATTAAAATCAATTATTATGTCCATATAGCGAATTCGAGTTAGTTTTCAAATAATTTTTAATTTGATATAGTCTATAATTGCTTTCATATCATCTTTTTTCATAGCAGCTGAATCTCGTATTAAGAATTTCTGAACTGGTCACAATTGTCCAGTGATCATATTCGTCCAGCGGTCATCTTTGTCCAGTGGTCATGTTTAGTCCAGAACTGACCAGCAGTGGTTCCTGCCTCCCGCAAGATGTCGTTCCACCATCTCCCTCCTTCTGGCGGGGTTTCCTTCCCTGGAACGGAGGAACCCACAGCGCTCCACCATCGATCTATCCACCCTCTTTCCAGGACGATGAGGAACCCGCGCAGCACCCACATCACCTGCGACGCCACCCCATCGGGTTTCCCACCGACCCGGGCGACCTCTACCCTCTGCCCTTCACCCCTTTCCAGATGGAAGGGGTGAATCGGTCACCTTCAACCACCTCGCTAGGTGTCGCTTCGTGCAGGGTTCCTACCTTCGAACCGTGGACCCTGAGCGATACCACCTCCTGCCTCATGAGGACCACCCAACTGGCACCCTCTCCCCATGTAGCCCGCTGGCAGACCACCCACGACGTTTTCCCGCGCTCCATGCAGACGTCATCCTTCGACTACCGGAAACTGCTCACCTCACATCCGGTTCTCCCAGAACCGCTCGCTCCCGACTCAACCGGAAGCGAGCTACCACCACCACCGGAAGTCGCCACCAAACATCCGGGTTACTACGCAGCAGCGACGGAAAACCGGAAGTCGCTTCGAAGCGCCACCTGTGACTGTCCGAACTGTCTCGGAGCAGACGAACCGGAAATGGGTGCTCGTCGTGGCCACGTGCACAGCTGTCACGTGCCTGGGTGCGGAAAGGTGTACAACAAGACTTCGCACCTGAAGGCGCACCTGAGATGGCATTCTGGTGATCGGCCGTTCCTCTGCAATTGGTTGTTTTGTGGGAAGAGGTTCACGCGTTCCGATGAGCTGCAGAGGCATCTGAGGACGCACACTGGAGAGAAGAAGTTCGAATGTGGAGTCTGCGGAAAGAAGTTCATGCGGAGCGACCACCTGAATAAACACTCCAGGACGCATCCCATCCATGGAGAAACGCCTCCGTTGTTCAGTGAAGAAGCAGATAATTAAGTCGTTATGATCATTTTAGTCGATCATTAGTTCGTTTGATAATCTGATTAATCTCTTCGATCATTGGTTCGTTAGATAATTTCTTCGATCATTATGTTTTTCGATCATTTCTTCGATCATTAAGGCGTTAGATCATTTCTTCGATCATTAGGTTTTTCGATCATTTATTCGATCATTAGGTTTTTCGATCATTTCTTCGATCATTTGCTCGTTAGATCATTTCTTCGATCATTAGTTCGATCATTTCGATCATTAGTTCGTTCGATCATTTCTTCGATCATTTGCTCGTTAGGTCATTTCTTCGACCATTTGCTCGTTAGATCATTTCTTCGATCATTAGGTTTTTCGATCATTTCTTCGATCATCTGCTCGTTAGAAACGAAAAATACAATAAACGAAAATACAATACAGATCATTTCTTCGATCATTCGCTCGTTAGATAATTTCTTCGATCATTAGTTCGTTAGATCATTTATTCGATCGTTCGCTCCATGAAGCACTCGTTCATTCTGCCATTTATTCGGTCATTCTCTTCCTCGGTCTTCTCCTCCTTCTTCTTCCTTCTCCTTCTCGTCCTTCAATTTCTCATCTTTCTCCTGTTCTTCCATACTCTCTCTTCTTCTTCCTCTCTCCGCCTCCTTCTCCTCTCCTCCTCTTCCTTCTCTTCCTTCTCCTACTCTATCTCCTCCTTCTACTTCCTCTCCTTCACTGCCTTCTCGTCCTCCTTCTCCTCTTCCTTCTCCTTC
>JACEVL010000014.1:555000-582500 GCA_020284085.1 Aporrectodea caliginosa
ATAATTGTGGGGCGCGGTGGTGTAGAGGTATGTTCGGTGCCTTGTAGCTGGAGGGTTGCGGGTTCGAATCCACCTCAAAGCCGCCGCGTAGGGACCCTGGGCAAGTCCTTCACTCGCAATTGCTCATGCGCTTCGGCGTGAAACTCCGATTCAGCGTTCGCGCAGTAGTCGGGAGCGCCTCTGAATGGGAAATCTGGTTGGGGCGCTATAACAAGTGTTCAAATAAAATACAATACATTTACATTAACCTTCTCGTGATTTCAGTATTACTTCTTCTTCTTCTTTTGGTTCTCTGCCTTCCTAGGCAGGTTCGTACGTCCAATTTCGCCATTCATCACGTTTTCTGGCTCTTTCCTTCAGTTTGCCGTAATCTTCCTCCATCATCCAGTCCAACAACATCATTCTCGGTCTTCCTCGTGTCTTCTTCCCCTCCATTCTTCCCTCAATTATAATTCTTAGAAGGGAGTCTCCCCTCATGATGTGGCCCATCCATTTTCTTTGTCGGCTTCTTATTATCCCTATCATGGATCTTTTTTCGTCCACCATTTGTAGTATGTCTTCATTTGTCCTCCGATCCATCCAGCTGACTCTCTCCATTCTTCGCCATATCCACATCTCGAAGGCCTCCAATCTTCTGATGTCTTCCTTCCTTAGAGTCCATGTCTCTGATCCGTATAACACCACACTCCATATCATAGACTTGATAATTCTTTTCTTCAGATTCTTATTTAGCTTTCCTCTCATTAATTCCTTTCTTTTATAGAAGGCATCTTTTCCCATGGCTATTCTTCTCTTTATTTCTACATGACACTTTGCATCAGTTGTGATCATACTTCCTAGGTAACAGAATTTTCCTACTTGTTCCAGTTCCTTACCATCTATAGTGATCTTTACTGTTCTTTCCTTTCCTTTGCTTATCCTCATGATCTTTGTCTTTTTAATATTTATTTTCATATCATACTCCTTTGAGATCTTATTCAGCTGATCCATCATTTTTTGTAACCCATTCTGGCTGCCTGCCAACATCGCCTGGTCATCTGCAAATCTTAGTGCTTTCGTCAATCTTCCTCCCACCTTTATGCCCTCCTTCACCTCCTCCATCGCCTCTCGTACTAATTCCTCAATGTAGATGTTGAAGAGAATTGGTGATAGTGGGCACCCTTGTCGTACTCCTCTACCTATCACTCCTGGTTCGGAGAATTCTCCTTCTATTTTTATTCTTACTTTCTGTCCCATGTATAGGTTTCCTATGAGTCTTCTGTCTTTCCAGTCCACTCCTATTCTTCTCAGTGCATGCATTAATTTCTTCCAATCTACTCTATCGAAAGCCTTTTCATAATCCACAAAGCAAATGTAGATGTCCTGTCCATGCTGTATGCTTCTTTCTGTCAGCACCCTCAGCGCTCCAATTGCATCTCTTGTGCCCCTTCCCTTTCTGAAGCCGTATTGGTCCTCTCCTAGGCAGTCATTTGTTTCTGCCCTTGACTGCATTCTCTTCGTGATAACTCTTAGTACGATTTTGGATGCATGTGTTAGTAGGCTAATAGTTCTGTGGTCTTCACATGTTGTTGCATTTGGTTTCTTCTTTATAGGAACCATAATGGTCTGTAAGAAGTCCTCTGGCCATACTCCTGTGTTGTATATGTCTTTGCATAGTTGTACTAGTTCTTTCATTGCCTTTTCTCCAAAGTTTTTAATCATTTCAATTGGGATGTTATCAATTCCTTCAGCTTTATTGTTTTTCATTTCTCCAATGGCTGCCAGTATCTCTTCTTTCAGCAAATCCGGTCCCATATTCTTTTCACTCTGCGTTGTTTCTTCTTTGTAGTCATCTCTGTTATCTTCACCCTTATATAGTTCTTCTACATACTCCTTCCATCGACTTCGTACTTCCTCGGGATCCTGTAATAACTTTCCATTCCTATCTTTGATTGCAATGTCCCTAGTTCCACTTTGTTTCCTTGTTAGTATTTTAATCTTTTCATATACCAGATCATGTCTTCCATTTGCTTGTAGTTTCTCAAGGTCATCACATTGTTCCTCCCACCATTGCTCTCTTGCCTTGTCTGTTGCTTTTCTTAGTTGGTTGTTTAGTCTTCTATATTCACTCTTTGCCTTCTCTGTGCTTTGATGCTTCCATTTTCTTCTTTCTTCCATCTCATGTATCATCTCTGTCGTTACCCACGGTTTGCGAGGAGCTGCCCCTTTCTGGAATCCTATCATCTCCACTGCTGCTGTTTTCACAATCTCCTTTAGTCTATTCCATCTTTCCTCTGTTGTCATCGATTTTCTTTCCTCCAGATGTTCCTCTATCTTATCTGATAGTGCCTTGCTGTTTGTTTTCAATTTTTCTCTATCCCACCTTTTCTTTGTTGCTTTCTTCTTCCTGATGAATTTTAGTTGCAGGTGAACTGTCATTGCCACCAGGTTATGGTCCGTGTCTGCATCAGCGCCCGGCAGTGCTTTTGAATTTTGAACAGTATTACTTAGACACCTTTAAATCGTTTACTCCTGAAATTATATATAACTATCCATTCAAACGGGCAGTATAGTTAAAAACAAACTATACAAGGGATCAGGGTCGAGATCGTATACGGTCGCTGTAGAAAAGCGTGTACAACTGTACAGTTAGATACATACAGATAATTAATTGCACGCGATCAAAGGACGCTGTGATCGTTGCTGTGCTAGGTTAATGTGGGGCGCGGTGGTGTAGGGGTATGTTCGGTGCCTTGCAGCCGGAGGGTTGCCGGTTCGAATCCACCTCAAAGCCGCCGCATAGGGACCCTGGGCAAGTCCTTCACTCGCAATTGCTCATGCGCTTCGGCGTGAAACTCCGATTCAGTGTCCGCTCTGTAGTCGGGAGCGCCTCTGAATGGGAAATCTGGTTGGGGCGCTATAACAAGTGCTCATAGATGGATACACAATGAACTGCTCTTCGTCTTCTTCTCCTATTTATATGGTCATTGGAAGTCTTAGAAAAGGTGTCTAAGGGACTGCTCTTCTTGTTCGTCTTTGTACTTAGGGAACCATGCAGTACCGATTTGGTTACAATCTCGAACTAAATTATGACATATTACAGATCGTTCTTCTGCGCCGTAACAACCACTACTACCACAACTACCACCACCACCACCACCACCACCACCACCACCACCACCACCACCACCACCACCACCACCACCACCACCACAATCAGAACTATCACCACTACCGCTACCACCGTCGCCGCCAACACAACTACCATAACCACCACTACCACCTGTAAGTAGCCATCCACCACCATCAACCGCCACAGAGAAAAAATTCAATTCAGTTTTCAACTTTCAAGTCTAGTTTTAGTTCTAGATTTGTACTTTTCAGTTTAGTTTTAGTTTCAGTTTTCGTAACTTTTCAGTTTCAGTTTTAGTTTCAGTTAACTCAAATGGAACTTTTCAGTTAACAATAAAGCTCTTTTCAGTGTTAATCGTTTACTTACATAACTTAAATAACAGTGCCTTCTACTCCCATTTATAGTGCCATTTCAAGACTTAGGAAAGGTGTTTAAGGAACTGCTCTTCTTGCTCGTCTTTGAATACTTAGGGAACCCATGCATTACCGATTTCTGTTACAATCCGAATTAAATGTTGACATAATTATTACAGATCGCTCTTCTGCACCGCAACAACCACTACCACCGTTATTACACTACCACAACTACCACCACCACCTCCAGAACTATCACCACTACCGCTACCACCGTCGCCACCAACACCACTACCATAACTACCACCACCACCTGTAAGTAGACATCCACCACCATCCATCGTGGCGCCCAAAAAGAAGATGCCTTCCTCCGCCTCGGCGTCGAGCGGAGTGGCACTCCCCCTGGAACCGGCGGCGATCACCCTGATCCACGACAGCCTGACCTTCGAGAACCGTCAGCTGAAGGGACTCCGTGACATGGAGAAGCAGGCGGAGTCGGAGCTGAAGCTGAAACGGCGTGAATGGGAGCGGGATGTGGAGAAGATGCGAGAGGAGTTCCTCAAACTCCACCGAACGGACCGCATCTGGGGCAGCGACGAACTCCTCGACGATCCGATGGTAGCGAAGCGGAGAGGCAGCACGGACATCCTGAACGTCAAGAAGCTGAAGACTCTGTTCACGGAGGGACCGGACGCCGAGCACCGCAAGTTCCGGCTGAGGTTCGACCTCAGAGGGTTCGATCCGGACAGCGTTCGTGTCTCCTCCGATAGCGACCGGATCGTCGTGAAGGCGACGAAGATGGAGGACTCCCCTTCCGGTGTCCCCGTCAAGAGAGACTTCAACCGAAAGATCCAGAAGCCGAGGGAGGTCGATCCGACGCGGTTGAAGTCCCGTCTCACATCCGACGGGGTCCTGCTCGTCGAGGCGCCCATCGTTCCAAAGCAGCTGGCGACGAAGAAGTCCGGTCCGAGTCCGTCTCACTCCTTCCACGGATCCGCCCGGTCCAAGTCCCCCGTGAACACCCCGAACAGTCCGATGAAGGAGGTGAAGCTCGGGATCCCGACGTTTCGGGAGGAGAACGGCCATCGCCGGATGCACCTCGTCGTCGAGGTTGGAACGATGTTCAAACCGAAGGACATAACCATACAGGTCATCAAGGAGAACCGGATCCTCATCAAGGCCAAGCACGAGGAGCGGACGTCGGAGCGCCTCTCGAAGAACAAGTTCTCGAAGGAGTTCGAGCTGTCGGAGAAGATCGAGGCGTACTCGATCCGCGGGGGCCTGACCCCCGACGGGCACCTTGTCATCGGGGCGTTCGTGAAGGGGTTCGGAGGGCCAGAGGTGACGAAGGAGAACGCCGGGCAGATCATCATCGAGGAGATCGATCCGCATTCCGATCTGATGCCCTGTAACATCCTTAACCTCGCTTCCTTCCCGCCCACGATGCCCGCCTCTGCCGCCCCCACTCCCCTCGCCCCCGCCAACGGGTCATAGTCACAACCCAGAGGTCACGACCCTGGGTCTCACCCCTCGAGGTCACGACCCGACCCCGTCTCGCTACGCATGCGCAGTCCAGAGAACGTTCCTCTGTCGAGTTCAAAGTTCACGTTCCCCTTCGCCGATGACTCTGTCCTTGTGTGATTAGCCTGTTCGATTATTGTGAGAATCTGTTGCCACCAGCAACGGAGGAGTCTGTGTTGTCAGTAGCAACTGAGTCTGCGCTCGTTTCCAGTAGCAACGGAACATATTTATATATACAGCTAATTGCCGCTAAGTCTATTTTGCCAATAGCAACGCTGCAGTCTGTGCTTGTTGTCATAGGAACCTGAACGAGACTGTCAATAGCAACGAAATCTATGTCGTCATTAGCAACGGATTCTTTGGAGATCGTTATTTTAGAACTAAAAAACATCTAAAAAAAGTATTTTAAAAATAATCACGTGCCAACGAAAAGCAGGGTTTACGCAGACTTTATTCCGAGTTCAAAGTTCATTAAATCGAAAAGCCACGTGACAAATTCCCGCCTAAAACACTCTTCTAAAATAATGTCAGCTAGTAGAAAAATATGTCCCCAGATGCCATTTCCATATTTTTCATAGATTTGTTTTAAGACACCCTTTTAAAATAAACCCAGGTTGCTATATTAGCCTGCGAAGCCTTCCATTTTCAATAATTAGTCGATCACTGCTCAGATAACAATAATAATTGTGAGGCTACGTTAACGGCTTGGGTCGCCACAAGATGTCGTTAAATACTGGGAAAAATCCTAAACTCTGGTTAGACACCCTTAAAACAGTTTCGACAAACAATATATATTTGTCAATTCCAGTTTATTGCCATTAATCGACAAATAAAACGAAGCTCAAAAAGTATGACTATCGTACTCGAGTGGTACCTGTCTCAGGCCCGGATAAATCAGGAGTGGTACATGTCTCAAGCCCGGACAAATCAGGAGGGCGACGCTAATCATCTTATGTCAAGCATCGTTAAAGACTAACAATATTCTATAGGTTACACGAGGTCGACGTCAAGAGCCCGGTACTTGTCGGTTAATTCACCCCATTTCATTTTCTCATCTACCTTGTCGGTTAATTCACCCCATTTCATTTTCTCATCTACCTTGTCGGTTAATTCACCCCATTTCATTTTCTCATCTACCTTGTCGGTTAATTCACCCCATTTCATTTTCTCATCTACCTTGTCGGTTAATTCACCCCATTTCATTTTCTCGTCTACCTTGTCGGTTAATTCACCCCATTTCATTTTCTCATCTACCTTGTCGGTTAATTCACCCCATTTCATTTTCTCATCTACCTTGTCGGTTAATTCACCCCATTTCATTTTCTCATCTACCTTGTCGGTTAATTCACCCCATTTCATTTTCTCATCTACCTTGTCGGTTAATTCACCCCATTTCATTTTCTCATCTACCTTGTCGGTTAATTCACCCCATTTCATTTTCTCATCTACCTTGTCGGTTAATTCACCCCATTTCATTTTCTCATCTACCTTGTCGGTTAATTCACCCCATTTCATTTTCTCATCTACCTTGTCGGTTAATTCACCCCATTTCATTTTCTCATCTACCTTGTCGGTTAATTCACCCCATTTCATTTTCTCATCTACCTTGTCGGTTAATTCACCCCATTTCATTTTCTCATCTACCTTGTCGGTTAATTCACCCCATTTCATTCTTGCGTCTACCTTGCTGGTTCATGCACCGGAATAAATTTTTTACGCGTTTCTTTCCTTTAAGCACAGTCCTAGTGCTGACGTCATATCCGTACAAGTCCATCCATTTTGTAACTGTTTCATAAGACGCATTATGTCGTAGCCTTTATCTGTCTTCTAATGACGACACTAACCCTAACCCTGACCCTAACCGACCCTCACGACGTAAAGTTCTATAATCTATGTCGGTTAGGTTCAGCTGATGCGTCGTTGTTACGCGTCGTGAGGGTCGGTTATAAAGGGTCAGGGTTAGGGTTGGTGTCGTCCATGTTTTCTAATTATGAAACTGTCATTGGTTGACCTGGAATATAGGCTACATGAGCTAAAATATGCCGTGTATAAGGCGAATTGTTGAAGTAAACTTACGAATTATATATTTAAAATCCCCGATTCTATAAGCTTGCCTGCTATGCTACTGATGGAAAAAACAGTGACTGACTTTAAGAACGAATCGCAAGATCTAAATATTTTGCTAATTGCGTTAATTCAACAGTACCTATAGCCATATCGTGCTGTGTTTTCGACACCAGTTGAATGGGGTGAATTAATTTCACGTGGGGAAGTCGTTACCATTGGAAAAATGAAATGGGGTGAGTTAACCGACAAGTACCCAACAGCCCTGGCAGCCAGAAGATGTCGTTAAACACTGGAAACTGTTGCAGTCTCTTAAGACACCTCTTTCGAAGTCAACTACCTTTATTGCCATAAGATGTCGTTTAACTCTGGATTCGTCCAATCTAAGGATTAGAACAACTATTAAATTTGCAAAGTAATGTAATGTCATCGGGAACGGCCATTGATGCCGCAAGATGTCGTCAAACAGTGGATGCTAATAACAAATAAAAGTAGACATTAGACACCTCTAAAACGGGATTAAACGACGTTATATCAAACCAACTACAGATAAGCGTTCAAGTTAGACCTACGATCACTCTGCCGTTACATCAATAATAGTACTGTTATAATAATGATAACAATGTTTTACTGGGCCATAATATAGCTACGGCGCTATATATATATATCTTCAGATTCAACCGATGGATTAGTGCGCATGCGTGGACACTGGCGAAGAGGAAGAGGAGTATAGGAGGAAGAGATGGAAAAGATGGAGGTGGTGCAGCGGCCGTAACAGTAGTAGTAGTAGTAGTAGTAGTAGTGGTAGTGTTAGTGGTGGTGGTGGTGGTGGTGGTGGTGGTGGGTGGTAGTAGTAGTAGTGGTAGTGGTAGTAGTAGTAGTAGTAGTAGTAGTAGTAGTAGTAGTAGTAGTAGTAGTAGTAGTAGTAGTAGTAGTAGTAGTAGTAGTGGTAGTGGTAGTGGTGGTGGTGGTGGTGGTGGTGGTGGTGGTAGTAGTGGTAGTGGTAGTGGTAGTGGTAGTAGTAGTAGTAGTAGTAGTGGTGGTGGTGGTGGTGGTGGTGGTGGTGGTGGTGGTGGTGGTGGTGGTGGTGGTGGTGGTGGTGGTGGTGGTGGTGGTGGTGGTGGTAGTAGTAGTAGTGTAGTAGTAGTAGTAGTAGTAGTAGTAGTGGTGGTGGTGGTGGTGGTGGTGGTGGTGGTGGTGGTGGTGGTGGGTGGTGGTGGTGGTGGTGGTGGTGGTGGTAGTAGTAGTAGTAGTAGTAGTAGTAGTAGTAGTAGTAGTAGTAGTAGTAGTATTAGTATTATTAGTATTATTATTATTAGTAGTAGTAGTAGTAGTGTTATTAGTCGTGTCCAGGATGGGTCGTTTATTTTCTTTTTGACGCCGCCAGAGGCCGTTATGCTTCCATCGAACGCCAGAGGTCGCGACCGCAGTGGCGGCGTATTAATATCCAAAGAGCTTCGTTCGCTTGGGACGGATCTTTTTTTCGGGCGGACGAACACTGGGCGAAGGACCGCCGTCGATAGAATCGAATCGATTGGCGTCGGCTCCGCTCGGCTCTGCTCGGCTTTGCTCGGCTCAACTGGCGTCTCAGTGGATTAGATCGGGTGGATGAGAGAGAGCGAGAGAGAGAGATATATAACTGCGACCCTAAGACCTAATATTATTATGATGCATTTATTATTCGCCACTATCTAACGACCGAGCATCAATCGATGGCGCTGAGCAATTGTGAGGGAAGGACTTGTTCGAGGTCCCTACACAGTAACCGTCTCAGGGGATGAGGATTGAAACCGTATAAAATTAAATCCGCGTTTGAATACGAACACTTCTCCAATCTCTTAACATTATTAATCGCATATATATATAATCCAATATTTAACGACATCCTATAGCTACAAAGGCTGTTGACGTCTTTAAAGTTGTTGATGTATTTCCGTTCATTTTCTTGTAATGTTCTCACAAATGTTCTTTCTCCTTTCTCGTCTTTGATTCCGTTTCTGATAAGATGCTGACGTATTTAAAGTTTCTGACGATTTAAGTTCATTTTCATATAATTTCTATCAACAGTTTTCTTTTTCTTTTCTTGGCTTTGATTCCGTTTCTGATAAGATGTAGACGTATTTAAAGTTTCTGACGGATTAAGTTCATTTCCGTATAATGTTAATAACTGTTTTCTCCTCAATCTTATTAACAATATTAACAATATTTGATAGATACATATTATTTGATTTGATACATATTAAAGTATTGTATCTCCGTTATGTTTGGCCCATTGGCTCTTTTTATTGTAATTCTTTTTTAACATCTTTTTTTTCCTTTTTTTTTTCCTTTTTCTCCTTTTGTTTCTTTTTTTGGTGGCTATTTCAGCTCTTTTTTGGCTATATCAGCTCTTTTTTGGCTATATCAGCTCTTTTTTGGCTATTTTAGCTCTTTTCAAATATGTTTACAAAGTTATTAACAGTACTTCTTTAAGTTTTCTAAAATAACATGTAATGCTATTTGCAAACAGAAATTCAGCACAGATGTGTAATATATATAATATACATGTATTATATACACATTTTATTTTAACATACATCTACTTACAAGAATGCATGTTAACAATTATTTACATGACAGAATACTTAATTAAACATTTCATTAAACATTTTCCCATGAAACAATGTAATATCATTAGAAAATGCAATGAAATAATGAAATGACCATTAATCACACATATTTTGTGTTTATTGGTATTTTAATCATAAGGAATGTGTTCAACTATATGTTTGTAATAGATTTGATCTGATACTAATATTTATGACAATAATTATAGTATTTTTCCTTTATTAATGATTTTAACAAGATTATATACTGCACTCTGCAAACATCCCACATCAAGCAGAGATTTTAAATTAAATTCTGATTTATAACTATTACATTTATCTTTTAGAATATTTGAAATATTATTAATTAAATATTATTAATCGCGTATCGTGTCCCATCTTTATATAGCACCGGTCTACACGGTTTTAAAGGTGTCTAAATTAGACTTCTCAGGCTATGCCGCTACGAGGATCCAACCCGTACACTCCGCGTTGCTGAACAAACACAGAACTACATTTGCATTAATTGCATATCGTTTCCCATCCTTATATAGCATCGGTTGACATCGTTTAAAAGGTGTCTAAATAAACCGTCTTAAGCGAGGAGGATCGAAGCCGTTTTTTCTGCGTTTCAAGGCGAACGCTCTAACCAAACGACAACCGTATCCCAGTAATAATGGCTTTGAGAAATCTGATCTACACTCAGGGAGATTTTATCCCGATTGTTATTTTTAAATTAAGAATTGAGAATAGGACCGCTAGATGACCATACATTTAAAAAAAACTAG
Organism: Aporrectodea caliginosa; assembly: GCA_020284085.1. Taxonomy (NCBI): domain Eukaryota; kingdom Metazoa; phylum Annelida; class Clitellata; order Crassiclitellata; family Lumbricidae; genus Aporrectodea; species Aporrectodea caliginosa. The sequence continues at coordinate 565,424 of JACEVL010000014.1, forward strand.
CATATCACGTGATTCCAGAACGTGGCTATACTTAAGTAAGTAAGTAAGTAAGTATATTCTTTATTCAACCAATTGCATATCCGCACTTTGGTGTACATACATTTATACAGAGTATAACATTCTTATTATAAACGATCTGCGTGAGAGATTGTCCGCTTGTGGAATAAAATGGTCATGTAATCTCGGGCGCAGGGTGTAGGGAGCGGCTTTTTGGGGGGAGGGAGTAGCCCATGGAGTACATGTCCCGGGTTTCTTAGGATCGCAGGGAAGAGGCATGAGTCAGCAGTGTCTTGTATAACTAACATGGCGGTCGTAAGGGAGTTTCTTTTATGTTGGCCAAAAATTTCTTGGCTTTGACGACTCTAGAAGATTCCAAGAAACTGCATGAAATGAGTTATTTTAGTAATCTCACAGTGCGTGATGCCAAGACGTTAGAAGCCATGAAAAGTAAGGGCGGCAGAATGAACAGCAATATTCCAGGAAAATAGTGGCGCATCTAGGATCTTATATGAGGCACAGTAATAGCGGTATTTGGTTCGTAATGAAAAAATCTATGAGGAAATATATGAGAGAGAATGGGGCGCGTGTTCATTCCCTCCCTTTCCGTGACAGAGCATATACAGTATCGATCGGGTAAACGCGCTGCTTGACTAGACGCGGAGAGAGTTCTTTTAAAAGGAGCTACATGCTTAAATCTTCCAGACAGATCCCAGATTATGAGCAGAGATGCAGAGGAGGAGGAGGAGGAGGAGGAGGAGGAGGAGGAGGAGGAGGAGGAGAGGAGGAGGAGGAGGGAGAGAGAGAGACAGACAGACAGACAGACAGACAGACAGACATAGAGAGACAGAGGGGAGATAGATACGGGGAGAGAGGGGGAGAGAGAGAGGGAAGGGGGAGATAGGCATCTGCTTCCGAGTGGGATCTGTCTGTAGGTATGTACTATGTAGGTATTTATATATGTATGCATCTAAACACTTTATGCAGCAGCGCCCTTAAGAACTCCAAACCATGCAACATGACTTTACGATAAGCTAAGAAATGTTTCCTTTTAGCTGTTTATAACAGAATAGTTTGGAACTCTGTCACTCCCTTATACTCGGGCGGCGCCAGTCCCAAGCCTGGACAAAAGAGGAGGGCAACACTAGTCATCATTGGGGGCCCGATGCGACCGAGCCACAAAAGTGAGGAGGGCCCTAGTCATCATTGCGCATTGGGGGCCCGATAGCGCATTGGATAACATCTGGCGAAGAGAGCGAGAGGTACCGAGTTCGAGCCCCGTAGGGCGGATTTGCTTTGTAGGCTGCTATTAGTGCCGTTGTGTTGCAGGCTGTCTGTTCTGTTAGTAGTTAACTAGTTAAGATTGTTTCAATTGCATAACATGTAAATGTACAGCGCAGTGCGTTTGTCAGGCGCTTAATTAAAGAAAAGATACTATTTATTTATTATTATTATTAGGGGTTCAAATGCGAGTCATAGCCAACTCAGCTTTAATTATTACACTGTCAGTGGGAAGATGAGACGGCGAGGGAGAGGATTGCCCAGTCACCCTAATATGCCGAGGCTAAGAAAATGAAGTCGCTAACATTTCATACCTATGGCTGTCTCAGGCTGGCCTAAGGGTCTTCATCAAATGAAATCAGTAGATTATTATTATGTTCGCTAGGTGGCAGATCGTTAGTCCGGGAACAGGAATTTTAAACAACGGCGACTTATAAATTATTGTAAGTCTTCAAACTGCGTTTTACCTTGTGCAACAGAATCATTAATGAGTTGAGTTTAAAGTATCAAAACATTAATTTTATAATCATTTCTTTTCCTTTTACTAATGTTTGATCTAAAACACGATTCACAAGTACAACTTTTACAAATAGGATTACACCACTTTTAATAATAGGGATCCTTATTACATTCAGCTAGCTAGCTTACTAGCTTAACTCGTTTTTTAGACATATCTTGAATTTCGTCAACCGCTTTAGAAGACAGAAAAGGGAGCAATCTTCGTGATCTGCGTCCTCTCTTGACCTAGATCCTCTGAAATTCGAACTCGGATCTGCTTTTGAATACCCTTTGGCAGTCCCTCTGACTAGACGCAGCGCTCGTGAATAAGCGCGTGGCTTTCAAGCGGAACTTTAGATGTTTCGAGTTCACGACTGCGATGCAGCTGTGCGCGTCAAACACACTGTCATACTTATTTACCATGCACACGCTGCTCCCCCAAGAGTCAATTGGACCCGTCCGGGACGAGGCTATTAACGTAGCAGGGTGGACGGGTTGGAGCCCAGGTGTCCGATGGTTGTGATCGATTCCGTAATCCGCGGATAATCGCGGGAGCTTCGTCGTTGGAAGGCACCCAGTCGGCTGATTTCGTCGGCCAGGGACGGATCCACCACCGGCCGAGACCAGGACCTTCTCCGTCGGACTGTATCGGTCGGACGATGCGTTTCTACGGGGGAAGCGGTGCCCTACTTCCAAGCGGCGATGCGGGCGAACCGGAGTCGGCCTTGAGCGATGAGGGATCGAGCGGCGTCGGCGGCGTCCTTCTACCATCTCGGCTGACCCTCGATCTGGATGTTCCCGATGAGGTCCTGGCGAGGAGGAGGGGCGGGATATCGTTTGGATCGTGGGAGGAGGAGCTGAGCGGAGGAAAGACGTGCAAACCACGATGCGAGGTAAGTACTCTGATTGTGATTGATGGTTGGTCGGTTTCAAGGCCGAACTTGTTTTTGTTTACATTAGGGTGCTCTATAGCGTAGTGGTTAGCGTGATGGACTGTTAATCGAGAGGTCGTGGGTTCGAATCCCCACCACGGCAGAAATTTTTGTCGAGATTTCTGCTCCAAGTGCTCCTCTTAGCAAACTCAGCTATAATGAGTACACTGACCGTACACTGACGGTGAGGGAGATGACTGGTCACCCTCACTCACCCTTATATGCCGAGGCTAAGAAAATGAAGTCGCTAACCCTTCATGCCAGCTTAAGGGACTACACGTACGTCTTCCTTTTCTTCTCTGGTTTATTGGCTACTCTGCATTTTCTTTGCATTACGTTACATTACTGTAGGCCCAGTGTAGAGTGTGGTCGGTTCAGTGTTATGACCTATTGGTTGGACCACGGTGTTACTCTGTTTAATGATTGGTGTTGATCTGATTAGTGATTATGGTGTAGTGTGATTAACCTACTGAATGGTGTTAATGTGATCCTCATTGGCGTTAATGTAATACTAATCAGTGATAACGTGATAGTGATTGGTGTTTAATCTGATCCTGATTGGTGTTGATGTGATACTGATCGGTGTTAATGTGATACTAATCGGTGTTAATCTTATACTTATCAGTGTTAATGCGATGGTGGCTGTGATAATGGTGATGACAAAGGTGATGGTGGTGGTAGGCATGATAATGATGATGTTGATATTGATAGTGATTATGGCAATGGTGATATTGGTGTGCGACAATGATAGGGTTAAAAGTGGTGATATTGGTGGGGAGGGGTCATCACTTTCCTATTTTTCAGATTCCAGATTCAGATTTCATATACATGTATACAAACAAACATTCTTTCAAGGTTACATTATATATATATATATATATATATATATATATATATATATACCAGGTATATATACATGCATAGTTGCATACTTCTATACTGCTTTCTCTACCCATACTCTGCTATAGCCTTCCATATGCTACGACACTCTCCCCTATCGAATTCTACCATAGATGGTAGTAGATGCAACTACCCCATTACTCTATTGTTTTGCAATGAGTTACTTAATGCTTCTGTAGTAACACTTCTTAGTACCTCAGAAAGTACTTTAGTTCAGCTCTACGTTTTGAAAAATAGATTTAGGTCAGCTTTGATTAACACTTGATCGAACTGGTGGACTTTGAGCTTTGCATCAAGTGACTCGTGAGATGGTCTGAGCCTTCAAGATGTACGCTATGGCTTCACGGTTGCCTAGCAACCAAGGTGGTGGGGGCGGGGCGTCTATCTGTCAGTCACGGTTTCTGGGTCAAGCTGATAAGGCGTTATCAGAGAGAGAGAGAGATCGGCTGTGGATGAGAGGATCTCCTGAATCTGGGATTTGCTTTGTCTTGTGACGTCCAGGTAGAAAGATAAGAAAGGTTCATGACCAATGAGTTCATTGCTATTTACTATTGTTTTGTCATTATTATTATTGTTTATTATTATTATTATTATTATTATTATTATTATTATTATTATTATTATTATTATTATTATTATTATTATTATTATTATTATTATTATTATTATTATTATTATTATTATTATTATTATTATTATTATTATTATTATTATTATTATTATTATTATTATTATTATTATTATTATTATTATTATTATTATTGTTATTATTATTATTATCACCATTATTATTATTTTAAAATCAGAGTTCTAGGGTCCCATTGTGCCAAGGCATGCGACAGCGTTGAACCGCTGGACCGTAACAGAGAGTTTTTGAAACAGGAAGAAGGTTTCTTGTTGATCTTCTGTTGTTCTGGTCAACCGTCTGCCGAGTTCCTTGATGAAAGCCAGGCCTTCCTGGTCCAAAGGTCCCATCGTCTCTATTGCTATTGGGGTAAAAATGTATCTTGTTTGAAGCTCCTCGTATTATTATTATTATTAATGCTATTATTTCTATTATCGTTATCGTTATTGTTATTGTTATAACTCGCATAGATTAGTTTCTAAGAGCAGTTTACATAAAGTCAAGTTAGTATAAGATTAAAGGCAGTCAGTATATATAAAATCGATTGAAAACGTTTTTAAGGTGTCTAATTAGCGCTTGCTTGTGAAGATTATTTCACTGCATCGTAACTGTCATCAGTTGCTCTTATAATTATTAATGCTATTATTATTATTATTATTATTATTATTATTATTATTATTATTATTATTATTATTATTATTATTATTATTATTATTATTATTATTATTATTATTATTATTATTATTATTATCATTATCATTATCATTATCATTATCATTATCATTATCATTATCATTATCATTATCATTATCATTATCATTATCATTATCATTATTATTATTATTATTATTATTAATTGTACTGTCAAGTCAGTGAGCAGGCATATGCTTGTTCAGCTATACGGGATTTCTTCATATGTCATAAAATTTCTGGAGTGCTCAGCGACATCTAGTGCCTATAGAGAGAGTTTTCGAGAGCATTGTAGGTTACAAGAACGCTTTCGAAACGTGCAAACAATGCCGCAGTTGTAAATGATTCATACAAGCTGTTGTTTGTTATCGCTATTGATCAGGAATTTCGTCGATCATTGGACTTGATCTGTTGAGCAGTTGATCGAAGCTGATCGAATGTCTCACCTTTGGTGGTTGATGAATCATTAGCTAAATGTTAACCTGGTTAGGCGACTAATGCTTGATTGATTATGTATGAGAACGAATGAGGGAGGGAGGGAGGGAGGGAGGCAAAGAGTCAGAGAGGGTGGCAGGGAGAGAGCCATGTAGGGAGAGGAGAGAGGCAGGGAGGCTGAGATGGACGGAGGGAGAGGGACCAAGTGAGTCAGAGACTGAGGGATTGATTGAATGGAGGAAAGGAGGGAGGGAGGGACCAAGTGAGTCAGTTACGGACGGAATGAATGAATTATTGATTGATTGAGTGAGTGATTGAATGAATGATTGGATGAATTATTGATTGATTAAATGAACGGATGAAATTGATTGATTGATTGATTGAATGAATGAATGAATGAATGGATGGATGGATGGATGGATGGATGGATGGATGGATGGATGGATGGATGGATGGATGGATGGATGGATGGATGGATGGATGGATGGATGGATGGATGGATGGATGGATGGATGGATGGATGGATGGATGGATGGATGGATGGATGGATGGATGATGGATGGATGGAATGGATAATGGATGGAATTAAATTGAATGAATGAGCATGAACGAGCAAACGAACGAATGAATGATTTGACTGAATGGCTGCCTGACATTGATTGATTCTGTGATTAATTTATTGAATAATCCATTGTTTGATACACAATTAATTTAGAGTAGCTTTGATAATTTGTTTAATCTGCAGGAATAACAAAATTAATATTGGCTCATTTTAGCTTTGACTATAACATCACGGAACGGTGATTTTGTTTTCCGTATATTATTGAACAATGAACCGAGGAGACAATTTTCTGAATCGAAACATTTGTGGACACCTATCGCTCCCAGATTTACTGTCGACCATAAACCAGGGAGCAACGGCCGTCGTGGCTCCTTGATTAATGGTCGGCAGTAAATCTGGGAGCCTGCTACTTTTATTATCAAGACATGTCATTGCTTGATGTGATTGTTACGAGGTACCACAGTTTGGTTGCATGTCAAGGTCGTTTTTTCGTCAGAAGCAAAGGCGGAGGAGGAGGAGGAGGAGGAGGAGGAGGAGGAGGACGAGGAGGAGGAGGAGGAGGAGGAAAGGAATAGGAGGAGGAGCAGGAAGAAAATGAGGAAGTGGAGGAAGATGAAGAAAATGAAGGAAGAGGAAGTATAGCAGGAGAAGAAGGATGAAGAAAAAGGAGGAGAAATACAGGGAGGAAGAGGAAGGAGGTGAAGGAAAGAGGAAGAGGAGGAAGAATAGGAAAAGTGGCAAGGAGAAGAAGAGGAGGAAGAGGCAGAGGAAGGAGGGGAGGAAGACAAAGAGGAACAGAGAGCAGAAAGTAGAACAAGAGAAGGAAGAGGAGGAAGGACAAAATCAAGACCATTGGGAAGATAAACAAGGAAGTGGAAGAGGAGGAGAAAATAGGAGAAGGAAGAAAAGAAGGAGGTGTAATAGGAGGAAGAAAATGGAACAGGATTAGAAAGGAAGAGGAAGATGCGGAGGAGGAAGAAGAGTGGAAGAAGAAGTGGAAGAAGAAGATGGAATAGTAAAATTAAGTGGATGAGGAAGAAGAGGAACAAGACAAGAGGAAGAGGAGGAGGATGAAGAGGTGGAAGAAGAAGAGGAATATGAATATGAATTGAAGAAGAAAAAAGTGGCATGGGGAAATAGAATTAGAGGAACGGGAGTGAGATGAGAGGAGGAAAGAGATGAGTCGGAGGAGGACTAGAACGAGGAAGAAGACAATAGTCGGAGGAGGAAGAAGTGGAGGAAGAAGACGACAAAGAGGAGAAGGACAAAGAGTAGGAGGAGGAGAAAAGGAGTAGGAGAAGGAGGAGGAGGAGAAGGAGGAGAGGAGGAGGAGAAGGAGGAGAAGGAGGAGGAGGAGCAGGAGAAGGAGGAGGAGGAGGAGGAGGTGGAAGAAGAGAGAGAAGACAGTGGTCGGCGGAAGAAGTGGAGGAGGAAGAGGAGGAAAGGAGGAGGAGGAAAAAGATAGTAGTAGGAGAAGGAGGAAGAGGAAGAGGAGGAGGAGAAGGAGGCAGGAGCTGAGGAGGAGATGAGGAGGAGGAGGGTTAGTATGATGGGACAGAGAGAAGGGAATAAGAAGTGCAGCCTGTGCAGCCGTAGCATCAGCTGAGCCGGTGATGCCAAGATAACCAAGATAAATGCGTGGAATAACTGAGCGTGACCGAGTGATCGATTGCCAGAGGAGTCATCGATCGCCTTTTGCTCATTATCATAAAGATCGATATAGTCTCAGACTCATGATCATAAAGATCGATATAGTCTCAGACTCATGATCATAAAGATCGATATGGTCTCAGACTCGTGATCATAGAGATCGATATAGTCTGAGACTCATGATCATAAAGATCGATATAGTCTCAAACTCAAGATCATACAGATCGATATATATTCTCATACTCATGATCATTATCGTCGTAGTCATCATAATAATATTAATAATCATCAGTATCACAATATTACGTGTGCAATTTAATGCATGGCTAGGCTACTCGTGTTAAATAGGTAAATGTCAAGACTTAGAAGAGGTGTCTAACTGACTGCCATCGTAGGTTATGTTTAACAACGCTGCGTCGTGACAAAGACCATTACCGAGCCCGGCAGCTTTATCCAGATTTAGGACTGACATTACCAGAATAGTTAGACTGCTCTTCTACTTCCTAAACACTTGTTTAGTCTAATGTGTGCGCTGTATGTTCAGTTTTTAAAGTGTTATTTTCGATACGACCTCAAAGGCCAAAGTTGCCGTGAGATGTCGTTAAACTGAAGATTAAAAGCGCGGTTTTTAACGCACCTGTTTTAAGACTAATGGTTGCCATTTAAAGATGATGTCAATCCACGGGTTGTGTTGAATTGTTCATTAAGTATCTATAACACTTTGTTTTAAGTATCACATGTTTAGTTTGGTTGCTATATTGGAGTAAATATTACATTGCATCATAATGCAGTACTTCATATGTTGTAATAAGGAAAATGTAGTTGTTGTGTCTCAATGAACATGTTGAAAACAAACTTTAAGCAATTGTAATATGTTTGTGCCAAATATTTTTTTTTTACTTAATGAAACTTACGTTTGAGTGTATTGGATGCTTGAACAGTCTACGGGTAAAATGCCGAATTTGTGAATTACCTATATCATTTAGTGTTTGTGCTGTTTTTATCAAATTTTTATTCAAAAAGTATAATGGTAAATAGTGAATGTTGTCACAAGATGACGTTAAACTGAAAATTAATAAATAATCACTTAAAAGAGTACAAGTTGAATAAGAATCTAACGTCATGATATTATTATAACTAAATTTGTATCGAATCATTTAATCACAGTGTGTGTATCACAGAAAGTAGGCCTAACCGATGCATTACTTTATGTCGTTTAACATTGAATTTTGTGACATTGTAAGGATTTATTTTGACACCTTTAAATGGTGTCGTTTTGGACGTTAAATTTCTCGTTTTCATTGTATGGTATACATTGTGAATTGTCGTCAACGGCCTTTGATGTCATAAGGCGACGTTAAACCTTTGATTAATAATAATAGGTTGTGTTGAATGTATAGTGACCAAATTGATGAAAGAAAACGGGAGAAAGACGGAAAAAAGCAAAAATAAGAAAATAGTGAAAAATAGAAATGGACACCTGTTTGGGAAAAAAGAATTTAAAAGAAGCAATAGGCCATATTATTGGGAAAAATAAAAAAAGAATGAAAAAAATATGTGAAAAGATAATGTGATATCAAAAGGAAAGAGGCAAAGTAATTAAAAAAAACTCGCAGACGCTGACGCCAAATTTAAAAGGGAGAAAAGATGATAGCACAACAGCAACAACAAAACTTTTAAGTCGTCAACGGCCTTAGTTGCCACATGATGTCGTTAAACCATTGAACAGAAGAAGAAGTTCGTGTTAAAACTCCGCCACTGGTCTTACTCTGGCAGTGCCAGCCCAAAGCCTGGATGAAGGAGGAGGGCGTCGCTAATCATCTTTGATATCACACAGTGTTGTTAAACTGAAACTATATCTACTAGTTCGTGTTAAAACTCCGCCACGATCGCACTTTGGCAGTGCCAGTCCCAATCCTAGATGAAGGAGGAGGGCGTCACTAATGATCTTTATTATCACACTGTGGTCGTTAAACTGAAACCTACTACTACTAGCTCGTGTTAATTAATTCTGGTCGCATAACGGGAGACATTTGAGTTGAAAAATTTATGTTAGTAATGTTTCGAGTTACCCGTATGTACTTTCCTAGTAAATGAAACTTAGACTCAAGTATGTTAGCTACGAACTATTTTTACTATCTGTACAGATATCTAAAAGCAGATATAAAGTAACGGCGGGGCACGTACAAAAAGTGACATACCTGTATATTAATACTATTATGTGGCCTATACAGTGTTTAACGCCCTCTAAAATGGCAGCCATTCATGGCCGTTGACGTCGACCTATACCTTCCAACCTGCATGCATAAAACTTCGCTCTTAACGGAGCTGACTGCCCGCCCAGCAGCGGTTTTGCAAGTTACCAAAAAATGCGCATTATTTGATATATTGATGCATCATTCATGCATACCTGTTATCTACTTTTGACCCATCAGTATAGACGGGTATATTAGAGTCGTATTTATAAATTAATTCTGAAGCAGATTGTTTGAAAAAATTCCGTGTGATCAGTTTTCTTTTTATCCATCTAGTTTAACTTGCGGGAATCTTGCTTGATTGCGGGAATCTTGAATGTTTGCTTGATTGAGCCACAGGCTAAAATGTCAAATCTTGCGACGACTAGTTCGATCACTTACAATCATTCAATCGTCGTGAAACTTGGCAGACAGACTCGCCCTCGCACACACTTCATTCTATCAAAATTTCAGCTCCTCCCAAAAAAGGCTAGCTTATAGAATCGGGGACTCAACTTTTCGAATCGGGGAATCCCCTTTTCCGACACGCAGCGTTGTGATTGGCCAGCGTTGCCATTGGCTGCAACAGAAACGGGTGCGGTGCTTGATTAAACGGACGCTATGTTGTAAAATGAACGCGGACTATATATTTGTAGAGGTAACTGCTTAATAGGACGGATTATAGGATACTAGATGGATATAGTAAAAACTTTGTTTTTACTATTGGTTCTTTTATTAATAAATTTCTTCGAAGTCAGTCAACTTGAACTTGTTTGTTACACCAAAGGGTTGCGGAAAGTAAAGACATTGCTATTTTACTCGTACTTAAAGGGCAAACGTAAGGCTTAAAAGAGGTGTCTAAATGACGGATATGGTATAGGCTACGTTTAACGACGCTTTGTTGTGACAAAGATTATTTTTGAGCCCTTCTCCTTTATCCAGATTTAGAACTGACACTACCAGATTATAGTTGGACTGTTCTACTTCTAAACACCTGTTTAGTTTAATGTGCGAGCTGCTTGTTCGGTTTTAATGTGTTTTGTACGATACGAAGTCAACGCCCGAAGTTGCCGTGAAATGTCGTTAACCTTAAGATTTAAAAGAGCAGTGCCTTACACACCTTTTATAAGACTGATGGTTGCCCTTTAAAGAGGATGTCAATCTAAGTTTGATTTACTAAGCGTGTTCTCAACTAACGTGAAACCTGAAACTTGAAACTAGTTCGTGTTAATTAAATTCTGGACTTCTGGCCGCATATCGGGATACTTTTGAATTGAAAATATATGTTGGAAATGTTTCACGTTAATTAGTGAAACTTAGACTCTAATATTTTATCTACCAACTATTTTAACTATCTGTTTAACTATCGGATATCCAAAAAAAACATATATAAGGTAACAGCGGACCACGAAATGAACGTGGCATATTTCTGTATGTTATGTGTCCTATTGACTGTTTAATGCCATCTTCTGGATGCCAGGCCACAGACGTCGACCTTGACTTATCTTCCATCCTGCATGCATAAAACTGCAATATAACTGCGGACAGGACTGTCCACCCTGCAGTGCTTTTACGAAAATTGCGCTTTATTTAATGTATAGTTCCATTTAAACATACCTTTTTATTATTCCAAGGTTTAACGTCGTCTTGTGACGTCTAAGGCCGTTGACGACAATTCACAACGTATACCATACAATGAGAAGGAGAAACTTATAGCGTCCAAGATACATCATAAAATGTGTCAAAATCGATGAGAATGTAATACCCGTTATTGTACTCGAATTCAAAGGGCAAATGCAAGACTTAAAAGAGGTGTTTAAAGGAGTGCTTTCGTAGGCTATGTTTAACGATGCTGTATCGTGACAAAGATTATGATCAAGCCCTCCTCCTTTATCTAGATTTAGGACTGACACTACCACAATAGTGGGACTGTTCTACTTCTAAACACCTGTTTATAGTTTGATACGTTGTTTTTAATGTGCTTTGCACGATTTGACGGAAAAATTATTAATATTAATTATTGGTTAATGAATATCTATATTGCCATATTACTATTGTGCAATGTTGGTTGCAACGCTGGTTACTATTATTCAACTTTGGTTTTTCAGTATTATATATTACAAATGGTTTGGTTTGGTTGCTGTATCGGAGTGCCTGCTGTGTTGCATAATATTGCAGTACTGTGTCGCAATGCTGTTTGCCGAAATATCCATGGACGACTTCTTTTCGACTGTTGATTTTTGTTTAAAATATGTTTTGTCATAATAATAAGAACCCGATGTTGGAAAATTATAAACATTACTTATTGGTTAATGAATATTCATATTACAATATTACTATCATTCAACTTTAGTTCTTCAATATTGCATAATGGTATGGCTTGGTTAATGTACATGAACAGTTTAAAGGAATACCTTAATCAATTATAATATGTATGCTTTGTTAGTTAATGAAATTTGTCAGGACATAATGATCACAGACAGTATGAGATGAAATACTTTATGTTGGAAAAATATTGAATATTAGTGAAATTGTTAAGCTCTGTTTCGACACCTTTAATGGTGTTGTTCGGATGCTATAAGTTTCTTGTTCTGATTGTATTGCATATTTTAAAAAGATCTGAAATATGCCAAAAATAATCTTTGTCGGCGGAAACGGCCTATGTTGTCATAAGCTGCCGTTAAACTGTGGATCCAATCCAAAGTTAGTATTTTATTGCATATTTTCTGTATTGTCGTCAACGGCCTTTGATGTCATAAGACGACGTTAAACTGTGGTGAAATAATAAAATGACGGAAACGTTCAAAATTGCAATGAGATGTGGGCAAAATGAAAATTCCTTACACACCTCTTTTCAGAGTTGACTTTGCCTTTAAGTAGATGTCAAACTACAGATTTTGTAATTTTTTCATACGTGTTCTTACGGTATAGTCGAATCCGAAGCGTTTCTCTTAGAAGTGTTTCAAATTAACCACTATTAACCCTAGGGCTACCAAGCTTTTTTTGTAACACGGACTACCAAGGGGGGTGGTTACCACCCCCCTGGATTTCGTGTTTGGTTTTACATATCATAACTTGTGATATAGCATTGGATTCAGCATTCATTTCTGCACAGAATGGTATATTTAGTTGTACATTATGTGAATGCACCTCGAAATTACATCACTTTTAACAACGGAACCCATTAATTAGCAATATTGTATATTATTGCGTACATTTTGTACTTTTTGGATAAACAAATATAAGATTATGTGTGTTTTGAAACTAATCTATGTATAAAAGATACACAAAATCATCCCTACACATGTTTATATTTATATAGTATAAATGTACATCCATACATATATATCCATACATATATATCGGTTTACGTTGTAATGCTGTATTCAGCCATTTTCACACAGATTACGCGTATTATTATTTATTTTGATCACTTCCGGTATTCAAAGACAAAGATGTAGGTATGCAAATGAAGCCCTTCATTCCCTCTAACGAATGGTATCTTTGTTTCTCTTCCAGGAAGACAAATGAATACGCTACAGACAAAAACTAAGGGGAAGTCCTTCCATTCAGCCATTTTTCACGCATATTACGCGTATTATTATTTATTTTGAGCACTTCCGGTTGTCTCAGGTCAACTCAGTGACCATAGAAATGTAGCCCCACATTCCCTCTATAGAATGGTATAATTTGTGTCTCTTAATATTAAATGACGGATAAGATATAGTCGAAAATCTAGGGGGTGGTATCCACCCCCCTCTGGTACCTCGGGTATATTGGGTATAACTTTTGAACGGTGTGAGATATCATCTCACATTTTACCTCAAAACGTGTGTAAATGAACCCCCTACAGCTACCTAAAAGGTCAAATTTTTTTCCATACGAAAAAGTTTGAGATTAAAAAACATAGGGGGGGTGGCAACCACCCCCCTTGGTAGCCCGAGGGTTAACTGTAGGGCTATAATAATTATGCTTTGCTAGTAAATGAAAGCTATACTGCTATGAACGGGACAGATGAACAGGGACGTGCAACATTCGGTTCGTGTTCCACCGTTGCTGTGTGGTTGTTTATTGGATATCTGCATAGATAGTTAAAATAGTTGTTAAAGTTCGTCGTCATCATCATCATTATCACCATCGCCATCATCATAATCGTCATCATCGTCATCATCATAGTCATCATCGTAATCATCATCAATGATTCATCATCATCATTTTAATACTAGTAGTAATATAATACTAATCATCATCATAATCAGTGTCATCAGCATCATCATCACCATTGTCGTCGTTGTCGTGGTCGTCATCATCGCCCAACATCTTCATCATTCTCATTATTGTCATCATTTAGTTCAGGTTGCTAGCAGTCTGACGGTCATAGGTACGAATAAATGATATCCACATTTTCCTGTTCGTTTATCAAGTCCATTGCTCCTCTCAACGTTATTCAACGTCTTCCTATTATGCCCTCGGTTTTATTGTTTATCCAGGGCAATCCACGTGGTCGGCCTTCGTTTCTCTATCCTTCGAGTCTTGCATTTAGTACACATTCTGTGGAATTCGGTCTGCTGGCGTTATTCCCACGAGCTACAAAGCAAACCTTGGAAAGATCAAACCACTCAGTCCAGCGGCATAATACTCAGTCAGAGATTATCATTACGTTGGACTGAAACTGTTTCGAGATTTCAAGTGCGCTGAGCGTATACACTGTCGGTGGGAAGATGAGACGGCGAGGGAGAGGACTGAGCACTCCCGGATATGCTGATGCTAAGAAATATGAAGTCGTTAACACATAGTATACCGATGGCGGACTCAAATGACTATAGGTTATGTTTTTCAACAGTTTAACAACATCTTTTGACATCAATGGCCATTCAATAATAATTAGATACAGGAAACTTGTACATTAATTTAGTCAAAGCAGCGTAGATTGTATTATCAGCAAGTGGCATTAGCGCACAGCTATTGTGCTCGTACTTAAAGGGCAAATGTAGAACTTAAAAGAGGTGTCGAACCGACTGAGATAGTAGGTCATGTTTAACGACCCTGTGTCGTGACAAAGATTATTACCGAGCCCTCCTCCATTATCCAAATTTAGGACTGACACTACCAGTATATAGTGGGACTGTTCTACTTCTGAACACCTGCATACTTTAATGTATACGCTGTTTGTGCAGTTTTTAACTTCAATCATCGTCGATATGACGGCGTCGCTAAATAAACGTTATAACCTGTCCAGTTTTTAATGTGCTATGTATACGATATGACGCCAACGGCCAAAGTTGCCGTGAGATGTCGTTAAAATGTGGATTGCAAAATGCGGTTCCTTACACACCTCTTTTAAGATGTTTTTTGACCTTTAAGTATACATGTCATACAATTTTGTAAATATCTGTTGGTTCCACGCAAGAGATAATTATTAGAACTGAAACATTTATGTTAGAAGTTTTTGAAGTTAAAGACTATTAATTATTTTGCTTGTAAAAGAAACTTGATTCAAGTATGTCAGCTGTTTTAGCGATGTATACAGATATCCAATTAACATATATAAGGGGCGGAACACGAACAGAATGTGGCATTTTCCTATATATAATTATATATGTGGCCTATTCATCAGTAGTTTTCACTGTGTTTAACGACATCTTATGGCTGCCGGGGCGATTGACGTAGCCCTCCTTCGATATCCCGGCTTGGGACTGGCACCAGTCGAAAACGACAGTGGGGAAGTTGGCGTATATATATTCAGAGGTTCGCTATTGGGAGACAGTTTCACGTCCCCAATTGTCCTATTTTCTCACTATTCCACATGCATTATTGTTTCAAAGGGTGGGTGTTTGTCTCGCGCTAATACAAGATTACTTACTTATGCATTTACTTATCCTAAGAGACACGCGACCCCTCATCCGTACAACTTGTTGTTTGAATGTATTAATCTTGCCATGCACAGTGCTGTGCGTTTGCTAGTGCTTCTCAATAAAGGATATACTTACTTACTTACTTACTTACTTACTTACTTACTTGAGCATGATTTTTCATTTGTATTTACACAATCTAATCAACTGTTAACATAATTACAATACACAGTTTAATACAAAATATTATCGTCTCAAAGCCTCAAAGGTAACAAGTCTTATTCAATGCGACTTTTAATATGTATTCTATACCAGTTGGATATACTATTTTAAAATGATCAATTAGTGATACGTTCCTGAAATCTACATTCATGTATTTGGCAGTGTTCTTATGGGACAATGTCATGCTTTAAAAAGGTGTCTAAGGGGCTCGTCTTATTCTTCGATTTCGGTCTGTCAAGCAAACTATATGGTCAGCGAATGTCTAGCAATAAAGCGCAACTGTGTAGCAGTGCATATGGGAGAAAATAGCCATAAATATCTGTGGCCTTTAACAAGACAAAATGCGAAATTGATTTTACATCAGACATTTAGGTAGTTTTCGTTTAACAACGTTGTGAAATAAAGAAGATAATTAGCATCGCCCTCCTCCTTTATCCAGGCTTTGGACTGGCACAACCCGAGTGTAAGGCATTGACGGAGTTTGCCAGACATTTGTGTTACGGGCGCTTTGTCGCAAAACCAGTATTTGGTATGATCAGACATATACGTCGGCGGTGTGTGGCGCGAAATTTTGTTCAACGGACGGTGAGATAACGTTGTCGTGTGGTGATACGTTTCGAAACGGACAGGCATACAGGTGTAAATGGTGAGAATGATTAGCCCTGATTGACGTACGGAGCGACCTCTGGTTACTAGTTGACGCACACACACGGTGGCGCATTGGATAACATCTGGCACAGAGAGCGAGAGGTACCGAGTTCGAGTACCCGTTGGGCGGATATGCTTTGTAGGCTGCTATTAGCGCCGTTGTATTGCATGCTGTCTGTTCTGTTAGTAGTTAAGATTTAAATTGCATAACATGTAAATGTACAGCGCAGTGCGTTTTTATGGCATCAAATGCCGTCAAAAGGGTTTTAATAGAAATTTCATGTTTATATAATTGACATTTATTTCTTAAAACCTCTGAAATATCTTCTTTTTTACAATCAAGTAAGAGATGATGAATTGTCTCCCTGACATTACAAGTATCACACAGACCGTTAGCATGCCTTTTTATAACGAATAGTCTTTGATTAGTATTTGCCACTCCTAAACGCAATCTAGAAATTTGGACTTCTTTATGTCTATAAGGTTCTATATATTTTATATCTGTACTAACAATTGGACAAATAGATTTATAAAAATGACCTTTAGAATAT
>JACEVL010000014.1:587500-610000 GCA_020284085.1 Aporrectodea caliginosa
CGCAGGCGGAAGTACATTGTTCGTGTCTACGACGACGTTTTTCCTACATTAATTTCTAAGGCAGTCGATGGTCATAGCTCAGAGGATGGAGGAATAAGAGGAGGAGGAGGAGGAGGAGAAAGAGGAGGAGAAGAGGAGGAGGAGGAGGTAGGAGGAGGTGGAAGAATAAGAGGAGGAGGAGGAGAGGAACAGGAGGGAGGCAGCAAGGGGAGAAAGAGGAGGAAAAGGTAGAGAAGAAGGCGGAGGATAGGAGGAGGAGAGAAGGAGGAAGAGGAAAAGGAAGAGGACGAGGAGAGGCAGAAGATGGAAGAGGAAAAGCAGGAGAAGAAGGAAGAGAAACAGGAACATGAAGAGGAAGAAGCAGGAGAAGGAGGAGGAGGAGGAGGAGGAGAGAGAAGAAGAAGGACAGGAACATGAGGAGGAAGAGGAGAAGGAAGGAGGAAGGTGTAGGAAGAGGAGAAGGAGGAGGAGGTGTAGGAGAAGAAGACGTCATAGCAGGTGGATGGGAGTGTCCTGTTGGGTATGGAATGATGGGGGAAAGGACGGTAGTCTTCTTTTGATTGAGGGAGGAAACAGGAAAAGGAAGGAAGGAAGGAAAGAAGAGAGGATGGGCGGAAGAAAGGACAGAAGGATGGAAAAAAGGAGGGAATGAAGGAAGGCAGGAAGAAGATACACTTCCCTTGGTCTGGCTCTCATCGTCCGGGGAGAAGCCGGTCGGAGGGTCACTGGACCCCTGGGGAAATTAAACATTAAAGCGTCTGTGTCATCGGCCAACGAAAGGAGGGCACCGGGAGATGCAGGGACTGGCCAAACAGTCGCAGCTGCTGATGGAGGAAGGAAGAGGAGGAGGAGGAGGAGAAGAAGGAAGAGGAAGAAGAGGAGGAAGAGGACGAGGGAAGAAGAGAAGAGGAGGAGGAGGAGGAGGAGGAGGAGGAAGAAGAGAAGAAGAGGAGGAGGAGGAGGAGGAAGAGAAGAAGAGGAGGAGGAGGAGAGGAGGGAGAGAGGAGGAGGAGGAGGAGGGAGGAGGAGGAGGAGGAGGAGGAGGAAGAGAGGAGGAGAAAGAGGATGAATGGTGATGATGATGGTAGGTTTCCATCGTTCATCTTCATGTTTTTGTTTTTGTTATTTTTGTCGTTGATGCAACAATAGCAGGAGATTGACAGATATGTTGGCATAAGTTGTCATAATACTCATATTCATAATTATGATGATTAATAGATAATAATTAATTGATAGTAATAGTAGCATCAATAGCAATAATTATTATTATTATTGCTATTATATTTATTACTACTGCTACAAATGCTACTGCTACTACCACTACCAGTATACCACTACAACAGCAACAGCAACAGCAACAGCAACAGCAACAGCATTGGCATAATCATTACTGCTACTGCTACTGCTACTGCTATCTGCTACTACTACTACTACTACTACTAGCATTGGCATAATCATTAGCATTATAAATTTTATCATCATCTCATCATCATCATCATCATCATCATCATCATCATCATCATCATCATCAATATTTCTATACTATTCCTGACATTCTTGGCTGTACCTTTTTATCTCCAAAAACCATCTCCGGTCATAAATCCATTCTGCCTCCAACCTTTCAGACAACAATCGCAGCCTTCGTCTCCATGACGACCGCGCGCGATTGACGTCACAGAGCGCGCTACGCGAGAGGCGAGCGTTCGTTGTCATGGTGACGGTTTCAAGGCGCTTGTCCGTCCATCGTCTCTTGTATTGCCTGATCCCTGGCGTAGAACAGTAGTAGTAGTTTCAGTTTAACGACACTGTGTGATAACAAAGATCATTAGCGTCGCCCTCCTCCTTCATCCAGGCTTCGGACTGGCACAGCCTGTCAAGGACGCGCAGTGGCGGAGTTTTGTTGTAGATGATTAGCGTCGCCCTCCTCCTTTCTGCAGGCTTGGGACTGGCAGCGCCACAGTTAGGTCAGTGGCGGAGTTTTGTGCAGTATGTATGGTTGGATCGAGAGTTTAACGACATCTATATTGCATCAGATAACTAAATCTTTATAAATGTCTTGTTACATTACATTACGTTACATTACATTACATTACATCAGAGGCCGTTGACGTCGGCAAATATTATTTTTATAAGTTCTCACCGTTACTATGAAAACGACATGGGTATTTTCTGGCTTATAATGTAGTATGCATGGACGCCTCTTACTTATAAGAGGGCTATCTTGCTTAAAAGAGGTGTGTAATTATTTCATGTGGCATTACAGGACTCTTCTTTTTCTTTTCGCTCTTCCGTCAGGTGTGTGCAGACGATGAGGGCTCCATTTCTTTCTGTCTCTGATGGTATCCAGGGTCGTTCTCATATGTCCATGGCTTTTTCTGCAATATCTTGTCTCACGTTTCCATCCATATCTTTGTCTTTCTCGACTTCGTGTTCATTTCGCAATATAATGCTCTTGCTGCCATGGTGATCTCTTATAATATAGTCTATATAAAGTTTTATTTTTGTTCGTGTTGATATGCTGCTCGTCTTACACATCCTATACTCAATCTGCCAAACATTGCTGATGCCTGGCCAATCCTACATTTTTTGTCCCTTGTATGCATACATTGTCCATCTATACCGTTATTAATCCTCCCAATGTATGTATGTATTTATTAACGTTAGCCTGACTGTTTTAGCTAATTGTGTTACTTGTAACCTGTTGCGTTTTGTCAACTGGATTATTTTGAAATTAAACGAATATGATGATGTATGTATGTATGAGAGCTTTTGTTATAGCGCCCCTTCAAGATTTCTACTCAGAGGCGCTCCCGACTACAGCGCGGACACTGAATCGGAGTTTCACGCCAAAGCGCATGAGCGATTGCCAGTGAAGGACTTGCCCAGGGTGACTGCAGGGTCCCTATATACGCGGCGGCTTGAGGTGGATTCGAACCCGCAACCCTACGGCTGCAAGGCACCGAACCAGTGTTGTGCGTTACTCGTTACTAGTAACGAGTTACTGTAACTAATTACTATTTTTTGGTAACTAATACAGTAACTAGTTACTTTTTCAAAAAAGTAATCAGTTACAGTAACTGATTACTTTTACGAGGTAACGGTAACTAAATAAAAAGTTACTTTGCGTTACTTGAAAATTAAGTTTGCGACCGATGCATCGCTTAGGCGAATAATAATTGCGTTATAGCCATCATGTAATATTTTGCGATCCCTTATTTATCCCTTATATAACATGGAACATATGGCTATCTGAAGCCTTAGTCATTTTGCATGCAGAAACTGTCGTCTTGGCACAGTTATTCCAACTTTGCTCTCTCCGCGCACTAAATTGTCCATGGTAAAGCACTCGGTTAAGTTTGCGTCTCCGTTGCTCAATGCAGTTTTGGACAGGTTGCAAACTCGGTTTGGGTCATCCGTTGAGGCTGATGAACTAACCATTGCATCAGTGACTTTGCACAGTTTCGCCTGAGGTGGTTTACTGATGATGGCATATGATACAGAGAAGGCAACGACTCTTCTGAAATATGAAATGACTCGCTTGTCAACCCAGAAGATGGAACCACTGTAAAAGGCAGTATTTTCAGACGAATTTCCATATGAGGGTTCTTCACCTTTGCAAACTGCAGTTCCGGAAAAACATTTACTGTCTCCAGTGAATAGGAACTAATACCTAGCAGATTAAAAAAATCCGTGGACATTTAGACACATTTCCATTAGTCAAAGAAGTTTCTCTGAAGTTTAATACAGGAATAGCATCTAGTGCGCCGGTTGAACGACTGCTTAGTTTAGGTGGCCAAATCCTGTTGCGAGCAAATAAAAACCTGCAGTTATCAAATGTGCTATTTAACTAGAGTTTTAAGATTTTGCATTAGACCCTATTAATTATTTATTAATATTAGTAACTTTGACTTATCAAGAAATAATATCAGGTACTTCTTCTGCTGTAAGCCAATAGAAACCTCTAGACCTACATATTTAATCTGGCATTTAAGTAGAGCATTGGTATTCACTATTCATATTAATCTATTACCCTGCTGAATGCACGCTAATAGACTGTGCGATGTTGGACTTTTAAAAATGTGTGCGGTAACTAAAAGTAACTAAAGTTACTTTGAACAAGTAACTGTAATCAGTAACTAGTTACTATTTCAAAAAAGTAATTAGTTACAGTAACTAGTTACTTTTTGCAGTCCAGTAACTAGTTACTGTAACTGATTACTTTTAAAAAGTAACTAGCCAACACTGCACCGAACATACCCCTATACCACCGCGCCCCATCTACCGTAATTAATTCTCCCAATTACACAAACTCTGTGATTTGCTCTAGCTCCTCTCCATTCATCCAACCTCGCCTTCAGCTCTTTATGTATTTTTCCAATGGTCATTGTCTTGGTTTTTTTTTACATTTATTCTGAGTCCAAACTTTCTACTAGTGTCATGTACACTGTCTGTCAGTTCCTGCAGTTGGTATTTCCCTAATTTCTGAGTATTGGTTATTCCCGCCAATGCACTTTCAAGGCCCACGTTGACTTCCATTCCATATTAGGCGTAAATTTGCTTTTTCAATCCTATACATTATGTGCCATGATATGTCTCCAAACTATTGAAAAATCCCATTGTGGGACGCTCTCAATCGGCTCTATAATTTATAAGAATGAAACACGGTAATAGATGTGTCAGATAGCGCTCTTAAAACACCTTTAAAACGCTTCAAACTGATGATATATAAAAGGCTTCGCTATCGGGTCAATAATCATCAGCAAAACGCAGACTGCAAAGTATCTTTCTATTTAATGTCACTCCCGCTTTGACATAATTCATTGCACAAGTGATATTTTCGTCAACGAAAACTAAAATTAGAAGTCAAAATAAAGGATTTCGTTAACGAAAATTAGAAGTAAAAGTAGGTATTATTTTTGGCTTCAATATCACTGCATTGCACATCATCATGACCTCATCATTGCCTCCAGAAGCGGGTTAAACAAATCTGGGGGGGACAATGCGCATACCTGCCTTACACCTACTGTGATCTTAAACCACTCCGTTAGTTCTCCATGCATCCACTCTGATTGCAGACATTGATTTGCTGTATAGATCTTCTAGTATCACCAATTCCTCTGGAATTCCATAGTTCCATAGTACCTGTCATAACCCCTGTTGCCATACACTATCGAATGCCTGTTTAAAATCCATGAAATTGTTGTACAAAGTTCGATTTCTTTCAAAGTTTTCCCTAATAGCTGTCGAACAGTGAAGAGTTGATCTACTGTACCCACAGGCGTAGCTACATGGAGGCACGAGGAGACATTGCCTCCTCTTCCTTTCATATATACTGGAATCTGATTGACTAATGACCCCAATGACCAGATTTTACGGTATCCATCGAAAATGTCGCGAAGAAAATGTCGCGGTAAAAATGTCGCAGACAAAATGTCGCGGATAACAATGTCGTTGATATATAATGTCGCGGATAAAAATGTCGCCGTTAAAAATGTCGCGGATAAAAATGTCGCGGATAAAAATGTCGCGGATAAAAATGTCGTTGATATTTTCCCCGCGACATTTTCACCATACTGGGAACCGTATGACAGTAGCCTATAACACTAAACTATGAAGAACGAAATTCGAAGACAATTTTTAACTTTGACCGTTTAATACTAAACTATTAAGAACGATATACGATATACGAAGACAATATACGATATACGAAGACTAAACTATTAAGAACGATATACGATATACTAAACTAAAGTATTAAAAACTATAATGTTCCTACTAGAATGTTCGTACTAGAATGTTCGTACTACAGCCTACTAGAATGTTCGTATAGAGAATAGAATGTTTGTATTAAAAAACTATAATGTTCCTACTAGAATGTTCGTACTAGAATGTTCGTACTACAATGTTCGTACTACAATGTTCGTACTACAATGTTCGTATTAAAAAATAGAATGTTCGTACTATAATGTTCGTACTAGAATGTTCGTACTACGAATGTTCGTACTACAATGTTCGTATTAAAAAATAGAATGTTCGTACTATAATGTTCGTACTAGAATTTTCATATTCAAATTTGCAATCTCAAGTTGTGAGCAATACCCCGCAGATAATCGGTAGTTGGACGAAGTCCATAGTCTGCCACAATGGTTTTGATTCTTTCGGCGGTATCTTTATAGACCCGTTTGCCGGGTGGAGGTTGCTGGCCGGCGACGTACTGCTCCAGTTTCATTTCGTTCATGCTTTCCTCTTTCTTGATTCCTTTAATGAACTTCCAGATACTGGGATGATGAGCACCTAGAAGTTGACTAAATCCTCGATGCCAACCCTCGACTGAGTTGTTGGTTTTGGGAAGATCATCAAGGGAGGCATCGTAGCAGTTCCAAAGCGCGTGTGAAAACATAGGGGCGTTGCGACCTCTTCCTCGTCGACCTGGCCGCCCGATCCACGTGTCTTCAAAATAATTTACCAAAGGTCTTAGGATTGTGCTGTGTATCTGGTAGAAATGAGTTTCCATCAGGTCATCGAAGGCACTCGAGACGTCATTAGGAGGAACAAAAGCCAATGCCGCCAATTGACGTATTGCTAATGCAAACTCAGCGTCAGTTGTGTAGCGTTGCTGCAGGCCTGGAGTCTGTTGCAGATGACGCCATAGACACTGACTGAGATGGAAAAAGCAACCACGTTGAGTTGCGTTTGGGAAAACGGTGGTCCAAGCAAGTATTGCTGGCTCAATAGAGCAGATAAAACTGACGCGACGAAATTGTGAACGGCGACATTTTTATCCGCGACATTTTTATCCGCGACACTATGTATCAACGACATTTTTAACCGCGACATTTGTATCCGCGACATTTGTATCCGCGACATTATATATCAACGACATTTATATCCGCGACATTTTGTCCGCGACATTTTTAACGCGACATTTTCTTCGCGACATTTTCGCGATTTCACGATTTTGCAGTGGTCTGTGAAGTTGCCTCCTCTTGAATTTAAGTCTGGCTACCTGCTCTGAATCCCTCCTCAGCCACCCCTCCTCTACATATTTCTTCAGACGTTGCTGTAGTATCGTTGTATGTAGGCCTACTTTTCCATGAACACTCAACAGACTAAATTGACTAATGCCTCGATAATTACTGCGTAACATCTGGTCATTTTTCTTATAATATTATATTGGGACGATTGTGATAGGATTACCACGTAATTATAGGGCAAGTCGAATATCTTGCCTGTCACTGAAAACGACGTCTTTTCGCCAGTGGTTTAGTTGTAAAAAAAGCCTTGGGTGGAAATTTTACAGGTCAAGCACTCAGAAGCGCAGTCCATTACACACCTCTTTTAAGGCTTCTATTGGCACTATAAGTTTAAGAAAAGTCTGTTAATGCAGTATATGCTACAAATGGTAATGACATCAAATAGATTATCAAATCACACGAACGCAAATCAATATCTAATATTGTTATTATGTTTTGCCTAAGCAACAACTGACGACTCATGAGATGTCTTAGTTCCCTCACCCCAACATCTTTCCCGTTGCCTAGATGAAGGGTTATAACTTATAAAAAGAGCAAGGAGTTGAACAAGTGTTGGCAAGGTTGCAATTATTGTAGTTGTAAATAAAAATGCAGCATTACATGTGTGTGTGTGTGTGTGTGTGTGTGTGTGTGTGTGTGTGTGTGTGTGTGTGTGTGTGTGTGTGTGTGGGTGGGTGGGTGGGTGGGTGTGTGAGTGTGTGTGTGTGTGTGTTAAGGTGAATTTCACACTTAAAAGAGGCGTATAGATATTTTGAACGTTCTACTGTTCTCACGGTTCTTGTAGCATTAATTATATAGGTCTCCTATAGATGTGCATGATGCAATGCAGTACTTTTTTATTAATCCAATATTTAACGACATCCTATACCTATAGCTACAAGGCTGTTGACGTCTTTAAGTTTTTGGTGTATTTTAGTTCATTTTCTTGTAATGTTCTCATAAGTTTTCTTTCTCTTTTCTCGTCTTTGATTCCGTTTCTGATATAGGATGTTGACGTATTTAAAGTTTCTGACGGATTAAGTTCATTTTCGTATACTGTCTGTCATCGGTTTGCTTTCTCTTTCTCTTTTCTTGGCTTGGATTCCATTTCTGGCAGGATGCTGTGATTTGACAGGTGATTGTTGTCGATCTCTTATTCATATAAATCATTATATACTGTTTTCTCGTCAATCTTATTAACAATATTTTATAGAATATCACATTCATCTATCTAAATTACCATCAAACTATCAATATTACATTTACAGGAGATGTTCAATATTCATTATCCATCAGTCATAGTACATACAGATTCAATTATCAATTTCAACATGACAATCAAAGCATCAATATAATTCAATGTTGGCCCTATATAGTGATGTGAGCGTGAAATATTTCATTTGAAATATTTCATTTCTGACAGTTTTTTTTAAAATATTTCAATGACCAAAAAAACAAAAACCAACATGTTTTGAAGTATTGGATGCACACAAATTGACACAATGTCTTGAGTTGGACCAGTTTGTGCTGTTCCAATGACATGGTGCTGTTCCAAAGGGCATTGCATCAAACTGTTTGATGCAATGCCCTCCTTACAAAGTTCAGAAGTGCACATTGAAACTGGGCAACCATTACCAGGTAAGAGTCATAAATCGACTGGAAGAGGTCAGTTTTCAGTTTAGCGCAAAAGACAGTCTCTCGCTAAGAGAGTTGCGAACATGAGGAGGTAGAGTTCCAATGAGGAAATCTTGTAACTGACAGATTTTAGCAGTATAATTACTCTTAATGATGGTTTACTCTGTCTGACTGATAGTACTATTTATGTTTGTGTTCTAAGTTCTATTCTTAGAACTTTTTGTGAAATTTTGTTCGCCGGATTATTATTGAGTCTAGTTGACATAGTATTTGTGATTTATAATTTGTCTTGTAAAGTCACTAAAGTGTTTCGAATTCTATACGATTGACTGTGTCCTAGGCTAGCAGAATTTAGCTAAAATCACATTTATTTCATTTATGACAAAACAAGTGATTAATAATAAATGTTAAGCATAACAATGAACAATAACATCTACTTTATTAGATCAAACTGTAATTTGTGACATTTGGTGAATAAAATATGTTTTTCAACATATAATGTAACTCTCATAAAAGTCATTCTTAAAAACAGGTAATTAGAAATAAATTGAGTATCTCGAGGATGGTCATCACTAACACAATAATGCATATAATATGTATTATGAGAGAAATAAATAAACTGTTGTTATGGTTGTAATTAGTTGTAAAATGTAAAGAAAAAAATAATTTCAAATGTTTCAAAGAAAACTGAAATATTTCAAATAAAACTGAAATATTTCATTGAAATATTTCAACGCCAAAAAAAACATGTTTTTTTACATCTCTAGCCCTATATGTCCCACAAAACTAGCTCGAAAATGAATCGTATTACCGCTCCTCTTCTTTAACTTATATGGCGAATATCACACTTAAAAGAGGTGTGCTTTTGTTTTGAACAGTCCCCTCCGTTCGTATGGCGTAACAACTATCTTAAAAACTTTTCCTTAGTAATATGAACGCTTCTTATTATACTTGGTCCTATATAGGGCGAATGAAAGGCTTAAAAGAGATCTGTAAGGGATTGGATCGAGAGTTTAACGACATCTTATGGCAACAGAGGTCGTTGACGTCGACAGAAATTATATGACCATTCTCACCGTTCGTGTGGCATAATACAGAATGTGTGGCCCATTTCTTTAATTTCAAAGTGTAACGTCGTCATTTATGACATCAAAGGTCGTTAATAACAATTCAATAATGTATACAAAGTCGATGATAACAAAGAATCTTCAGCGTCCAATATCATTGAAAAAGTTATTCAATAGCGTTTTCTTGCAGTTGATAAATATATCACATCGTTTTAAAGTGTTCTAAAGGTGTCTAATATCTGAAAACAGAAGTCAACGGCGTTTATTGCAGTTGATAAATATATAACATCGTTTGAAAGCCTTTCAAAGGTGTCTAATATTTGACTGCTATTTATTATTAGTTATCGTTGCTTATCGACGTCTTATATGGGCGTGAGGCATAAATACAGAATGTACGGCTATTTGTTTTATTCCAAAGTTTAACGTCGTCTTTTATGACGTCAAATGTCGTTGACGACAATTCTATAATGTATACAAACTCAATGAGAACAAAGAATCTTCACTCTTCGAAGACGAATTTAACGACGTTTCTTTGCAGTTGCATTAGAATATAACATCGTCTGAAAGCCTTTTAAAGGTGTCTAATACCTTAATACAGAATCCAACGGCATTTTCTCCCAGTTGATGTATATATAGCGATAGCGCATTGGATAACATCTGGCACAGAGACCTAGAGGTACCGAGTTCGAGGCTCGAGCCCCCGTTGGGCGGATATGCTTTGTATAATCTGCTATTAGCGCCGTTGTATTGCAGGCTGTCTGTTCTGTTAGTAGTTAAGATTTAAATTGCATAACATGTAAATGTACAGCGCAGTGCGTTTGTCAGGCGCTTATTAAAGAAAAGATATTATTATTATTATTATTATTATTATTATTATTATTATTATTATTATTATGAGACAAATTTATTTCTTCATAAAGCCAACAAACATAGGTACAGACTGATTAAAAGTAACTGTTTTCAATATTTTTATAATCCGTCGTTCAGTCCTGGGCTACTGTTGTTGCAATCTGAGGTGCCTAAAACAGAGAGAGAACATTCTCATTATATATATATATATATATATATATATATATATATATATATATATATATATATATATATATATATATATATTCTCTATTATTATTATTATTATTATTATTATTATTATTATTATTATTATTATTATTATTATTATTATTATTATTATCATTGTTAAAACACGGTAAGGCTTAGTGTTGCTGAGTTGGTCGCTCCTCAGCGCCGGGCAACCTCGACATGGTGCCCTGGAAGGCAACCGCGTTGAAACGCTGGACCGTAACCGAAAGGCGCTGGAGGATGAAACTTGTCTCTCGGGTGTCTCCGGATATTTTCGTCAGGCGGCGACCCATCTCGGAGACGAAGGCGAGACCCTCTCTGTTGAGAGGGCCAAGGGTCTCCAGGGCTACAGGGACGAAGGTGTACCTCCTCTGTAAATCTGCGTACTTGGCGTGTTTCCTTGTGGCAGCCAACTCCGCCGCCCTTCCAGCTTCGGTCGCCGTCTCAGGGATGTATGAGGCGGCCACGGTATCCACCACCGTCGCGTCCCATATCAAGTTCCGCCCGTTGTCCCACGGTATCATTATTATTATTATTATTATTATTATTATTATTATTATTATTATTATTATATATGGTACATCGTTTGAAAGCCTTCTAAACGTGCCTAAGACCTGAAACAGAAGCAAACGGCCTTTTTGTTGCAGTTTATAAATATATAACATCGTCTGAAAACCTTTTAAAGGTGTCTAATAATGGATTGCTTTTTTTATTATTAGTACTGTTATCGCTGTTTAAGGGCATCTTATGGACGCCAGAGCAGTTGACGTCAACAATGGCTTTCTTATGGTGTGCAAAGAGTTTAAAATATTGTCAGTGTGCGACGCCTGGCGGTTGGTTGGTTGGTTAATAATAATAATAATAATAATAATAATAATAATAATAATAATAATAATAATAATAATAATAATAATAATAATAATAATAATAATAATAATAATAATAATTATGACAATTTATATGGCGCCGTAACACGGCCATGCCGTTACAAAGGATTACAAAATAATAATTAGTAACTGTTTAATGTCGCCTTCCTTCCTTCTTCATCCAGGCTTCACAATGCATGTATGTATGTATGTATGTAGTATGTATGTATGTATGTATGTATGTATGTATGTAGTACGTATGTATGTATGTATGTATGTATGTATGTATGTATGTATGTATGTATGTATGTATGTATGTATGTATGTATGTATGTATGTATGTATGTATGTATGTATGTATGTATGTCGTATGTATGTATGTCATATGTATGTATGTATCATCGTGCACGTATCATACGTACGTATGTATGTATGTACATGTATGTATCCATGTATCATCATCATCATCATCATCATCGTCATCGTCATCGTCATCATCATCATCATCATCATCATCATCATCATCATCATCATCATCATCATCATCATCATCATCATCATCATCATCATCATCATCATGTAGTCGGCTCCGTAATCTCCGAGGAAGTGAGGTTGGGTTCGTACCCCGTACGGTCTTCGTTACCACTCCACCTCCCCACTCTCACCCACCCCATCTCGTGGATGTGGGTGACTGAGGGTGGTCCGGCCAAGTGGAGGAGGGGGTCGAGATTACTTGAGGAGAGTCGATAAGTAGGACAGTTGCTCGATCGACCGCCGAGATTGCAACACTTCGCGCTGGCCTTGGATCGGATCGGCTGTGGAGTGTTTTCGTTAGGTCGGCCTTGGGCAGGGGTAGGTCTCTCTTGTCCTATGCTAGCCTGTTCTATCCACTCCAGTGCTATCCAGTGCAGGGATGGGCAGTAATTGAAATTACGTAATTGAAATTACTTGAAATTTGCGCAATTTGTAATCTGTTAATTTGTAATTCAATTACATTTCCCATGTATTTTGTAATTTGAAATTACATTTCATGTCCCAAAGTAATTGGTAATTTGTAATTCAATTACATTTTCCGGAGTAATGTGCCCATCCATGATCCAGTGGTACCTTATCGTATGCTATCCTACCGTATGCTATTTTATCCCATGTTATTCACTCCAGTGCTATCCTTACTCTGCTATCCTATGGCATACTATGCTATCCTATCTTATGCCATTCACTCCAATACTATCCATGTTATCCACTCATATCCTATGCTGTGTTATCCATTCCAAAGCTAACCTGTGCTATCCGATCCATTCCATTTATATCCTTATCCTATTCCCTGCTATCCACTCCTATGCAATGATGTGCTATCCAAAGCTCGAGGGTACATACCATACGTATTCTATTTTTTGAAAGGTACGTACGTTTTTAACGTACCCTATTTTAGGGTACGTAAACAAGACAAAAATATGTTAACCACGTCATTGCTCATTATAAGAATGTTCACTTTAATTTAGGCAAACAATCACAACCCAGTATTATACAGCGTAGTAAATTGCTGCAATGCTATATTGATACGTACCATACGCGTATTCTATTTTTGAAATGCATACACAATGTATTTTAACGTATTCATTTTTAGGGTACGCGTACCCTCGAGCTCTGGTGCTATCCACTCCGATGCTATGCTGTGCTATCAGGTGCTATCCTTTCCTATGCCATCCACACCATTGCTATTCTATACTATTTTACCACACCCTATGCTGTCATATGCTATCCTGTGCTATCCTGGTCTCTCCTATTCTATCATATCCTGCTATATTCTTTGCTGACTAGGCGACATAAACTATCCTTAGTATATTATTCTGTTTACAAATATATCGCTCTGTGGTCTAATGGGCGACGCCGCCGCCATCTGGCGAAAGGATGCGCAGGCGGCTCTGTTAGCGTGGCGTCCCTATCGAATGCAAAGTGAGCTACTATTGGGTTAAGTTGTATATATATATATATATATATATATATATATATATATATAGAGAGAGAGAGAGAGAGAGAGAGAGAGAGAGAGACAGACAGACAGACAGACAGACAGACAGACAGACAGACAGACAGACAGACGAACAGACACAGACAGACAAACAGACAGGCAGAGACAGACAGACGTCGTGAGGTCATCGGCCGAAAGTTCCTTCAACTCTGGGAACGAATTGCTTGACCTTTGACCCGGCAGGACATTCTGATAAAACAACAATTACATCGTTCCATTCAGCGCTGCTTTAACTGAACTTTTCATACCATACCATGCTTTCAAATACCTTCCGTGAAACCCCTCACCGTACCTTCCCCTAACTCCGTCACTGCTCGTACTCTGGTAGTGCCAGTCCAAAGTCTGGAGAAAGGAGGAGGGCGACGCTAATCATCCTTGTTATGATGCAGTGTCGTTAAACAGCAACTAACCCGTAGTGCCAGTCCAAAACCTGGCAAAAGGATGAGGGCGACGTCAATTGCTCTGGCAGATGTCGTTAACTACTGCAACTACTGAGATAATGGCGCTTTATAAATGCACAGCATTATCCAGGCTTGGAACTGATAATGTATAATAGTGCGTACTGTAGCAAATTTCTGGGACGTAGAAGGTCGTTAAGTTATCTCAACGTGGTGCCTTGTTTACTTTTATAAGGCGAATGATACACTTAAAAGAGGTGTGTAAGATCATAACCTTTCTAGTGGATGGATCCACAGTTTAACGGTAGCTTATGACAACATAGGCCGTTGCCGCCGACAAAGATTATTTTTGGCATATTTCTAGTGTTATCCAGACCTAGCTTTATATTGTATTGTATTGTATTGTATTGTACTCAAAAATTTATAAAGCGCCTCTCATAGGGTGAACCATTCAGAGGCGCTCCCAGTGCAAGGCCAAAGAGAAGAAAACAGTTTTGAGAAAAGCAAAGGTGGAAGAGAGGTTACTATCTAGATTTCGAGAGCTCCCATGCCTTTGATAACGACCTGGTCATGAACGATGATGATCATTGTTGCCCTCCTCCTTTACACGGCTCTGGACTGTCAGTCTGTCACCATCTGATGGTAGGCAGTGGCCGCTAAATTAGTGATAGTTAGCAAATAGCATGAAAGTCGAATTTGCCATTAAATTAAATTGTTTCGGCTTAACGACACTTTTTCATATCGAAGATGATTATTGTCGGAGGCAGAAAGCAACCTCGTACTCCACGTTTAAATTGCGACCGAGCCACCCGCAGTAAAGATCCGAGAAATTAATCTCTGATAAACCGACCCGACCGGGAAGCGAACCCGGGGCGCCGGCGTGACAAGCGGGCACCAACCCACTCGGCCACTCAGGATCTCTCGAATTTGCCATTGTTTTGATATTGTACTAACTCACCCGTAGTACCAGTAGTGCCAATCCAAAGCCTGGAAAGAGGAGGAGGGCGACGTAAACAGCCCTTGGAAGAAGGCATCAGTCCTGTAATCGTGAGCTCATAATTTCTATAGAGCAATTGTCAGCGCCAACGCTTGCCCGACTTGTCATGAACTAATGGCACCCAATAACTATTACCTACGCGTGGCGCCTTATTTGCTTTTATAGAGCGAATGGTACACTTAAAAGAGGTGTGTAAGATCATGACCTTTCTAGTGTTATCCAGACCTAGCTTTATAGTTCCCATGGCCACTGACATCGACCTAGTCATGACGAAGATTTTTAGCGTCACCCTCCTCCTTTAGAAAGGCGTTGGACTGTCACCACCCGATGGTATGCAGTGGCCGCTAAATTAGCGATGGGATCCAATTGACGTAGAAAGTTGAACTTCCTACATATACATAATCCAATATTTAACGACATCCTATAGCTACAAAGGCTGTTGACGTCTTTAAAGTTGTTGATGTATTTCCGTTCATTTTCTTGTAATGTTCTCACAAATGTTCTTTCTCCTTTCTCGTCTTTGATTCCGTTTTTGATAAGATGCTGACGTATTTAAAGTTTCTGACGATTTAAGTTCATTTTCATATAATTTCTATCAACAGTTTTCTTTTTCTTTCTTGGCTTTGATTCCGTTTCTGATAAGATGTAGACGTATTTAAAGTTTCTGACGGATTAAGATCATTTCCGTATAATGTTAATAACTGTTTTCTCCTCAATCTTATTAACAATATTAACAATATTTGATAGATACATATTATTTGATTTGATACATATTAAAGTATTGTATCTCCGTTATGTTTGGCCCATTGGCTCTTTTTATTGTAATTCTTTTTTAACATCTTTTTTCTCTTTTTTTCTCTTTTTCTCCTCTTTTTTTGGTGGCTATTTCAGCTCTTTTTGGCTATATCAGCTCTTTTTTGGCTATATCAGCTCTTTTTTTGGCTATATTAGCTCTTTTCAAATATGTTTACAAAGTTATTAACAGTACTTCTTTAAGTTTTCTAAAATAACATGTAATGCTATTTGCAAACAGAAATTCAGCACAGATGTGTAATATATATACATGTATTATATACACATTTTATTTTAACATACATCTATTTACAAGAATGCATGTTAACAATTATTTACATGACAGAATACTTAATTAAACATTTCATTAAACATTTGAACTTCCTATTGTTTTGCTATTATACTTATTTGATGAAAGAGTTACTTAAAAGAGGTGTGCAGCGGACTTGCACTTTTTGACCTTACAGAGGTATTAGATTTCAGGCATTCGGGATTCGTTGAACCCATTTGCGAAGTAGGTCTTTATTCGGGGTTTTCCCAACAGTCATAAGTACCGACAGAGAGGGTAAAGGTCATCTTTGAAGCTGTTGCGCCTATTGGTCGTAATTGGATCGGCGAGATAAGGCCGAACCAAGTGATAATTTGTTAGAGATTGCTTATCGAGTGAAGATTGCTTGAAGACGCTCTGTTTAGACACCTTTAAAAAGTTTACCACTGACATATAAAAGGCTTCGTGACAAGTTGCTGCGCTTGACTGCTGACGTCTGTGTTCCTGTCTGACTTTCTTGTGTCTTGTAACAACAGTTTCTTATGTTTTCCAGAGCCATAGTAAAACGTTTTTATGTTGCCCATTTTCCAGCGTTGGATTACTGACTCTGCTTTCTGCGTTCTTCAGGCCAATGTTCTTAGTGCACTGTATACGCTTCTTTATCCTCTGTAAGCTAACCTGCTTCTCTGGCCTTCTTTTTGCAGCCATGTTATTCCTTCTAGTACTTCCTTTTCCCTTCCTTCTATTTTCTTGTCCTTCCTTTTACCTCACTGAATTCCCCCTGCTTCCGTGTTATCCATCTTTTATCGCCATGTTTTTCCTTCCGCTTCCGTGTCCCACTTTTACCTCCCTCTTTTCCATTCTGCTTCCGTTTCCTTCCTTCTCTCTATCCATAATTCTGAATAAAAGCCTCTCCATCTGCCTTTCGGTCCTTTCATTTGCTTCCCTGTCCATCTGTCTACCTTTCTGTCCATCCGTCTCTCTCATCCGTGCATCTCTCCCTGTCCTTCTCGAACCTCCCTTCCTCCCTCTCCTCTCCGTCTGCGTCCTTGGCCTTTTTTTCACAGCACACATTCGACCATTACATTTGCCTCCAGCATCATAATTCTAATTCCGACAAGTACGACCGACCGACCATTCATCCATCCATTCTTCCCTCCATCCGTGCGAGGAGATGGGCGCCGACGGCAGGACCAGCACCACCACCACCACCACCACCACCACCATCACCCACCAGCCTCTGCAACCATCCATCCATCTGTCGTCCGTCTCTCATTCATTCCGTGCACGGCGCTCTTTTGTCGGCTTACGAACGACTTGACGGATGGCTCTAGCGTTTGGCGGCGGCGGACCGAGGCTACGGGCAGTCGCATCGGGTGCTGTCAGTTTCGGTTGAAGGGGGGTAGTCGCATCGGGTGCTGTCACGGCACGGTCGCATTGGATTCGGACAGTTTTCCTGCGAGTACTATTTAATGTTTTCCGTGATAGGTGAGTAAGTATGTGAGCTGCGTTTGTTTGAGTGTAAGAGCGATTGGATTTATGCAGAAGAAAGCAATAGTGGTTTGGTCCATGGTCGCGCTCTAAGGAATAATCGACGTGGGGCAGAAGATGTTTTTATGCGGAAATGTGGATGATGCGGGATGAGAGAAGTACAAAGCACCATGCGTCATAATCACTTTTGTTGTTGTTGTTGTTTATTATTATTATTATTATTATTATTGTTATTGTTATTGTTATTGTTATTGTTATTGTTATTATTATTATTATTATTATTATTGTTATTATTATTATTATTATTATTATTATTATTATTATTATTATTATTATTATTATTATTATTATTATTGTTATTGTTATTGTTATTGTTATTGTTATTATTATTATTATTATTATGGGATCAAACGCAGTGCCAAATTATTATTATTATTATTATTATTATTATTATTATTATTATTATTATTATTATTATTATTATTATTATTATTATTATTATTATTATTATTATTGTTATTGTTATTATTGTTATTATTATTATTGTTGTTATTATTATTATTATTATTATTATTATTATTATTATTATTATTATTATTATTATTATTATTATTATTATTATTATTATTATTATTATTATTATTATTATTATTATTATTATTATTCAAAAAATAATATTTATTATCTCCATCAATCAGCGTCAGTACAAAAAGCTACAATTGACAAAGAAATAGTAGTTGTTGTCTATAATGAACATCAAAGTGCCGTTATTGTTACGTCTTCACTCGGTCTGGCTGCGTTAAAGTGCCGCGGAAAGCCACCGAGTTGAAAGGCTGGATGGTAATAGAGA
Organism: Aporrectodea caliginosa; assembly: GCA_020284085.1. Lineage (NCBI taxonomy): Eukaryota > Metazoa > Annelida > Clitellata > Crassiclitellata > Lumbricidae > Aporrectodea > Aporrectodea caliginosa. The sequence continues at coordinate 605,990 of JACEVL010000014.1, forward strand.
GACGTTGCAGCAGGAAGCAGGTCTCTCTGTTGTCTCCTGCAAACAGTAATAGGCTACGGCCAAGATACACGGTGATTCAATAAAAAGTAAGCCAAACTTTGTAGTTCATATAAGTACTTCTAACATGAAAACAGTATTTAATATTTGTGTGAAGAAACTCTCAGTAGTATGGCTTGATTGTTTAATTAAAGAAGATGTTCAAAATGTTCTTCTTTTGCTTGCACGCAAGCCTGGAGGTTCTGGCGCCATTGGGCAACAGAATCGTCGACACGGGCAACGTTTTCTTCAGTGCGCGCTGACCTTAGTCTGCCACTACCAATGACGCGGTCGACTGACCCTGTAACGCTAATTTTTCGAAGCAATTTATCTAATCCGCTTCTAGTCCAATGTTTTTTCTGGAAACTCTGGTAGAAATTGACGGCTGCTGTAATTCTTCGATTCCCTCAAACCTTTTATGTGTAAATCTTCTTTACTAAAGGCATCTTTTCGGAAATTGTTAGTTTCTTGTTTATGTTTTCTATCGGATTATCGTCTGTTTATTTGAGTAGGAAATATAAACCGGGAGTCATTAAAATAAAAAAAGTAAGTCTGTGCATATTTTAATTGTGAAAATATTGTTAATAAAATATAGTTCAAGTTTTAATATTTGTTTATAAAGTTTGGCTTACTTTTTATTGAATCACCGTGTAGAAAGTCTTGGCCAGTGATGTTGATTGGGTTATTATTACGTTATTGGGGGGTCCGGTGGCGCGTTGGATAACATCTGGCGAAGAGTGCGAGAGGTACCGAGTTCGAGCCCCGTAGGGCGGATTTGCTTTGTAGGCTGCTATTAGCGCCGTGTATTACAGGCTGTCTGTTCTGTTAGTAGTTAACTATTTAAGATTGTTTCAATTGCATAACATGTAAATGTACAGCGCAGTGCGTTTGTCAGGCGCTAAATTAAAGAAAAGTTATTATTATTATTATTATTATTATTATATCCTAAACCTGAATGCTCCTTCGAAGTATTCAGGAATTAGAAAAATTAAAGAAAAGATATTATTATATTATTATAGCTGCCGTTGAGAAGTATTTATAGGATCATTTGAAAGCGTTTTCAGGGTGTGTAAAGAGAGCTTTCCACTTGAGCATCATTCGACTCTATTTTAAAAAACTGTCATTGTTTTGCACGTTATTATTATTATTATTTTTATTATTATTATTATTATTATTATTATCATTATTATTAATTTTATTATTATTATCATTATTATTTTCATTATAGTCGCCAGGGCCTGTCTGATGAATGAATCTGTACTTGACTTTAACAGCCTCTAGTTCTTGTTTTGACTGAGCAACGGTTTCATGGCTAGATACCCTTTCCTCCAATTCTGACCTTGCACTTAAACGGACCAAAGAACGAGGCTCTTCTGGACTTGAATTGATATAGCGCCGATATTTTTTATGTCTAGTCCGATGCGGATTCTGTATGGCGATGATAGTTTAAGAGATTTGCACTTACATTACATTGCAACGGTGAACAGATTTCGATATGACAATTACTGTCGTCTGCATGTACAAATTTTCCTCTGTACATTACATCATCTTACGTTAAACCCCTTTCTCGTAACCGAATCTTTCCACAGCCGATGCGTTTCGCCCCCAAAATCAGTCCAGACGTACGCGGCTGGTGCGGTTTTGCCTATACGGCGCGTACGTACATCGGATTTCATTGCCGTGCGGCTCCAGCCCGCCTGCCCGCCCGCTCGGCCACCGCGGCCCGTCGAGGCCAACGCCGCCGCCGTGTTGATGCGGGCGGTGCCCTGGCCAGGCGCAGGCGGTGGCGGCAGAGGAGGCGGTTGACGGTGTAGCGAGAGAGCGAGCGAGACGCGGCCGCAGCTCGACACAATGCGGGTTTAGCGTACGCTCAGACGGGCGACGACTGCGTATGCGTATAATACGACACACTGTACAGCTACCGGTTTCGTACGTGGTAGTACCATGCGGTTGATGATGATGATGATGGTGTTGGTGGTAGCGGTGGTGGCGCGCGCGATGGGTAACCCGGACCGGAGCGGACCGAGTCCGAAGAACATCCTGAATCGATAGACAGTCCACTTGCGGAGGCGTACGGACGGACGGTCGGACGCCATAGCATCTGGACGCGTGGAATGCCTTTATCCGTGACGTCTATGTCGGAATGAAGCCGGCGCTACCATCGCCGCCTCGTGTTCTCTCGCCGGCGATCATCATGGCGCTGGCCTACTGCCGCAAGACGTTCGAAAGATTCGCCGCCGCCACATCCTCCTCCAAAACCCGCTCCTCCTCTCTCCCTCTCCCCGTGTTACTCGGATAGTCTCGCTGTCTCCTTCTCCATCTCGTCCTACCTCCTCTGTTTCCGCTCCAGCGCATCGTCTGGCTAGGTCTTGGCGCGAAAAGGCCGTATATTATCGTCTGCTCACGAGGAAGAGGAGGAGGAGGAAGGAGGGCCAGCGACTGGAATTATCCACTCGTCGGGGTACGTTCTGTTTTAGTTTGAACCGAAGTCGGAACTGGAGTCGGATAGGGATTCGGAACAAGCGCCTGACGTCAATCTCCTGTTAGCGTTGATGCTTTCCTGAGGCGCTGCCCGCGAGAACACGCGGGTCGGATAGGATCTTCGTTTGCATATGCATCGATGTTGACCTTAACTAGACCCCTCCACACTTGACGCAGCGCAATACGGAAGTTCGACGCCTTGTCGCACGTTTTACAGTCGTTGGGCCACACGGGGCCATCTCTGGACGGCCCATCCGATATGACACAGCCCTCGTGAATACGCCGGTGCCCTTCTGTTAGCTCTCGAGTGGCGCTTTAGGAATTGGAGATTACGATTACGATTACATCAACGTTAACATCGGGTAGGGCAGTTCTTTCCACCCATTCAGTTACATTTCTCTCAAGGCCTAAACGTCTAAAAGGCCTAAACGTCTGAACGGCCAAAACGCCTAAAAGGCCTAAACGCCTAAAAGGCCTAAACGTGTGAAAGGCCTAAACGTCTAAACGACCTAGACGCAACCCACCGTTAAGAGATCTTCCGTGTCCTCTCCTCTCCCGTCTTCCAACAGTCGCATCGTGTTCTTCACTCTCTGAACACGCCCTCGTACTTGACGCAGCGTTCTTCGTGAAAACGAACCCGGTGTTTGTTACGAAATTTAACGTCTTCTTACGAAGTTCCCCGAATCGCATCCGCGTAATCTATTATCGGAAGCTGCCAAGTCTTCGAACCACCTCTGTGGTGTGGAGCCAGATTGATTCAGTTGCGAAAACGGAACCTAGGCCCACTTTTGGCACGACATAGTGAGGCCAGTTTCACGGTATCCTGATCACGTGAACCAATCGCGTTATTTTCGCACGGGTCTGATTTCTCTTCACACCCGGCCCCCGCGGGAGATTTCCCCGGGCCTGCTTATTATTCACACCAGACCTCGCTGGATGTTTTAACTCGAGTCTGATTTCTCGTCAAACCCGATCCCCCGTCGAAGTTTTACCCGGGGCCTGATTTCTCGCCACATCCGGGTCCCGTCGGAGGTTTCACCCGGGGCCTGATTTCTCGCCACACCCGGGCCCCCCCACTGGAGCCCTGTCGCGCTGTGCTGGAGCCCTGTCGCGCTGTGCCGTCGTTAGCGACGGAGCAGAGGCGTCAAAATTGGGTCGTCGTCTTCGAAGCGCCAGACGGACGCCGAGGGGGGAAAGACGTCGAGATGGAGGCAGGTATTTCGCTATTCAAGGTGCGTCTGTTTCGGCTGCAAGGACCAGCAGCTGACGACCTACGTCGAGGAGGACATCGACGACGAGGACACGGCGTCGGTGAGTACCCTCCCCTGGTGTTCGCCTTAAGCCTGGTCCCCACGTCGTTGGGTTTCGCGATGGTGTAGTGGTTGAGAGGTCCGGGGTAGTAGTAGTAGTAGTTTCAGTTTAACGACACTGTGTGATAACAAAGATCATTGGCGTCGCCCTCCTCCTTTGTCCAGGCTTGGGACTGGCACTGAC